>JANAVB010030219.1:11262867-11402599 GCA_029216955.1 Iris pallida
GCGACACGATCGTGATTTAGTAGTAATTTTGTTTAAATATTAATACTCCGCTGTACACTCTATTCATCCCCTCTAGAGTATTATTGCTAGTATATCGGTCCTACAATTGGTATCAGAGTTAATTGACAAGTATATATTTATAGGTTAACTGCTTTTTGTCATTTATTTGCATATACTCTCTAGAGACACTATCACATGACTAATGCATGAATGACAATCCACCAACAAACCTCCACTGTTTGATGGAACCAACTACACATACTAGAAAACACGAATGAGCTTCTAGTTGAAGTTATTAGATTTTGACCTTTGGTCAATGTTATTGATGGCTACAAAAAGCCGACACGTATAGTTGTTGATAGTGCACTTATTGATAAACACACATGACAAGTACAATGATAATGAAAAGGAACAAGCTAGTCTTGACGCTCGTGCAATTAACGTGCTATTTTGTGCAGTAAACAAGATTGAATTTAACAGGGTGTCCACTTGCAAAACATCTCACGAAGTATGGAAGCTTTTAAAGGTGACTTATGATGGCACGACTCATGTTAAAGAATCAAATATCAGTAGATTGACTCAGGAATACGAGGCGTTCAAGATAAAGCCAAATGAGACGATTACTCAGATGTTCACCGTTTCCTTGACATCGTAAATGCGTTGTCTTTCCTCGACAAGGAGTACAACAATCACGAAAAGATTTACAAAGTACTGCGGGGTCTCACAAAGAACTGAAACCCCAAGGTTACAACAATCATTGAAGGAAATGACCTCACAATAATGTCACTTGAAACACTCATGGGGAAGTTGATGACTCACGAGCTGGACTTGCAAAATTTTGAAGAATCAGCACCCAAGAGAAATCAATTGCTTTCAAGGCACAACACAAGAGAATAGTTGAAGAGGAGTCTGAAGATGGTGACTCAGATGAAGAGCAAGTTCTCTTGGTCTGAAATTTTAAAACGTTCATGAAGCTCAATCGTCGAAGCAAGAACCCCCACAACAACAACAACTATGAAAATGAAGAGCAAATATGTTACGGATGCAAAAAGAAAGGACACATCAAGAAAGACTGTCCATCAACATCATCGACCAAGAAGGATAACAAATATGAAAAGAGTTATACGAATAAATCGACGTCCAGAAAGTATGCAAACACGAGCATATGACACGAAAGTGAAGCTAGCGACTCAGAAGACGACAATTCTCAAGACGCTGTAAATGTGAGCCTAATGACGTCCGATCAGGTAACCACTAATCCTCTATATGATGGTTTTACTTTGATGAGCCAGGTGATGCGTTTAGTGACTTCTTAGAAGATCATAGAAAATTGCTAGGAAAATACAACACTTCTAAGAAGGTACTCAAGGAACAAAACTTGAGATAGAAAGATTGAACCTACTACTAGAAGATTTTAGAGAGAGCAAACCCTCTAGTTAGACTAGTGAGTTAGCTTCTATCAAATTACAATTACACGAAGCATCACACTCTCTTGAGGAAAAAGAGAAGACCATAGCTCAGCTGCAAGAAGATTATCAAATCGAGAAGAAGAAGAGTATCAATGCGCTGATTAGGAATGATGCCCTAACAGCTGTTTGCAATAGATTATTTGACACTTCAAAAGGTTGGAAATTAGGCTAGAAAATAGCCAATTTTGACTGCTTTCTCTCATAACACGTGTCACTTACCCAAAAGGAACAATGTTCAGCCAAAGACTATCAAACCCAAAAGTACGGTACTCCTAGACATGGTTCTTCAAAACATGCTTTTTATTGTAAGTATCCTCTAAAAGCCCCTTAGACTATGAAACAAGTACATAAGACCAACATTTCACCTATCACTCATGCACATGCTAGATATCACTATTATTGTACCCCTGGTTATATCTTTTCTGCATGTGGAGTTAGAATATTAGTAAATTTGAATATTTGTACTTGGGTACCAAAAACTAACGTGTTAGGACCCTATAAGAAAAGGGTACCAAAGGTTTCATCTGCAAATTGTTTTGTAGGTAAACATCCAACTGATTCTAAAAGCAAGTAGATCCTCGACAACGGTTGCTCATGGCATATGACCGGCGATGCATCTTTGTTTGCAACACTAATGAAGAAGAAAAAGGATACGTCTTTTCAGAAACAACTTGAAAAGGTATATATAGGTATTGGTAACGTTGGTAAGGCTCCCTATCCCGTTATTAAAGATGTATTTCTTGTAACATAGTTAATGCATAACCTACTCAGCATAAGCCATTTAGCTGACCATGGTTATGATATTAATTTTGTTAAAGACAAATGTACTATAGTTGATAGCTCAACTGGCAGTACTATTTTTGAAGGAATTAGGGAAGATAATATCTATGTTTGTATCTTTTGGAAGATACTAACACTGTAGGTAGATGCCTATATGCCAAAAATGATGAGATTCAACTGTAGCACATGAGGCTAGGACATGCAAATATGGACACAATTGTGAGATTATCTACAAAAAAATTGGTACGAGGCTTACCAGAGATCGCCTTCAAGAAAGACATGGTATGTAGTGACTGTGAAAAAACAAAGCTAAAAAATTAACATTTAAGTCGATCAACGCTGTAAGTACTACTCGACCTCTACAATTATTACATATTGATATGTTTGGACCCAGTAGAGTTGCTAGTCTAAATGGTAAGTTATATGCCGTTGTAATTATAGATGATTACTCTAGATACATGTGTGTATTTCCTTGCTCATAAAAATGACACACTTTCATAATTGTCACATTTTGTAGAAATGTACAAAATGGGAAAGGCTTCATGATCACTCGCATTCGAAGCGATCATGGTGGCGAATTCGAGAATGCTGACTTTGAGAAATTTTGTGACGCACACGAATATTTGCGTGAATTTTCTTTCCCTAGGACCCTGCAACAAAATAGCATTGTGGAACATAAGAACAGAACTCTTAGCAAAATGACTAGAGTTATTTTAAACCAGTTTAGCCTACCTAAATTTTTTTGGGCTGAAGATGTCAATGCAGTATGCTATTTTTTGAATAGGTTTGATTCGACCTAAACCGAAGAAGACTCCCTATGAACTAATATGACCCCCTCTGTTTTTATTTTAAATTTTTTGTTACAAATATTTTATTTTGAATACAAAAGATAATTTGGGCAAATTTTACTCAAAAGCCAATGAAAGTATTTTTCTAGGTTATGTGGCTAAGAGCAAAGGTTACGAGTCTTCAACAAGAAATTAATGTCAATTGAAGAATCAATCAACGTTACCTTCGATGAGATGAACAGTCAGACGACAACAATAGTGACAATGAGACCACGGTACACCAAGCAAAGCACCTATGAAGCGAACCCGGAACCAGCTACTTGGATAGTCTGCCAAAGAAATGAAGTTCATGGCTGACCACCCTAAGGACTTGGTAATATTAAGATTACGAAAGGTGTAAGTACTCGCTCCTCTACTAGAGAATATCTCTAGTGTAGCATTTATTTCACAACTAGAGCCTTAAAAACATAGAATAAGCTTGTAGTGATAATTATTGGTTAGATGCTATGCAAGAGGAATTGAACCAATTTGAACGAAATCAAGTTTGGGAGCTTGTTTCCAAGCCCATTGATCATCCGGTAATTGGCACCCGATGGCTATTCCGAAATAAACTAAATGAGAGGTTTAGTCATACATAACAAGGCTCGACTCTACTCAAGGATACAACCAAGAGGAAGGTATCGACTACGATGAAATATATGCCCTAGTTGCGTATTTAGAATCCATTCGCATGTTATCTGCTTTTGCCTGTTTTCATAATTTCAAACTGTTTCAAATGAATGTTAAAAGTGCTTTTTTTAAAAATGGTTTTATAAAAGAGAGGTTTGTGTTACTTAACCTCCTAGTTTTACTGATTTCAAAAACCTTGAATATATTTTTAGTTGAATAAAGTCTTATACGGACTGAAACAAGCCCTTCGTGCTTGGTATGACCATCGAAGCTCTTTTCTACTTGAAAAAGATTTTTCAAAAGGCAAGGTTGACACAACACTTTTCATAAATCTTTGAATAATAATATTTATTAGTACAAATTTATGTTGACGACATTATTTTCAGTTCTACTGATGAATCTCTTTGTCAAGATTTTTCCAAGTGTATGCAGAGTGAGTTTGAGATAGCATGATGGAAGAGTTGAAGTTCTTTACTGGATTGCAAATCAAGCAAGCCAAAAATGGGACGTTCATCAACCAAGCCAAGTACACAAAGGATATGCTAAAGAAATTCGATCTAGAGTCAGCAAACCTCTTGGAACTCCGATGTCAACTTCAACTAATCTTGACGTAGATGAACAAGGCAAACCAGTTGACACACGTAAGTATCGAGGTATGATCGGTAGTTCATTGTATGTAACTACTAGTCGCCTATATAATGTTTAGTGTTTGCTTATGTGCACGATTCCAAGCTAACCCTAAGGAATCACACTTGTGCGATGTTAAACGTATCTTCCGATACCTTAAGAGCACTACTTCTGTCGGCTTGTGGTATCCTAAAGCTACGTATTTTGACCTAATCGGTTATTCGAATGCTGATTTTTTTGGATGCAAAGTAGATAGAAAAGTCCTAGCTGTATGTCATTTTCTAGGCAAAGCTTTAGTCTCTTGGTTTAGCAAGAAGCAAAATTTTGTTGTATTATCAACTACTAAGGTCGAGTATATCGCTGTAGGACATTGTTGGCATAAATTTTGTAGATAAAGCAAACCCTAGAAGACTATAACTTGCAATATTCACATTTCCATATTCTGTGACAATACTAGCACGATCAGTTTGACTAAGTATCCTGTATGTCACTCATGCACCAAGCATATTGATACGACATCACTTTCTTAGAGACCATCAATTAAATGGAGACATTAGTTTAGAATATGCTGACACAGAACATTAACTAGCTGATATTTTACTAAACCTTTGGCAGAAGATAGGTTCAACTATTTATGTTGAGAATTAGGAATTTTAGATATTAATAAAGTATTTTTATTTGTTGAATTAATTCCAATACATAACAATTGTTTTAGGGACAAGCTTACAGAGGATCTGTCTATCACCAAGGCAATAAAGCTTAAGCGAAACGAAACTTAAGCACCTCCCTGTGGATCTCCGCTAGCTGGAACAGTATCCGTACAGCAAAACGGAAACTAATTTATTAAATAAATTTAATTATATTAATTAAAATTTAAAATTAATAATTTTTGAATTTAAAAGTTGAAAGGAATTGATAAATTTGCAAAAGTGAACATTATTTCAGTTGTAAACTAGCCAAAATTCAGCAGAGTTCAGGCCAAACTTTGTTGGCTAAGTTACAGAAAACCCAATGGGCCCCACTTCTCCTATTTACATCTTCTTCCATCTTCTCTCTTCTTCACGAATAACATATTCAATTTTTGGAAGGTATAATCCTTATTTTTATCTTTCAATCCTAATTCAATTTTGTCTCTCAATCTACTTGGAATTTTGACTCCAAACTTCGGATTGGGATCTCAGATTCGTTCTCCACAACATATTCAATTTCTGGAAGGTATAATCCTTTTTTGTCTTCCATCCTCAATTCAAATTTTAGCAATTTTACTTTCCAATGGCCCCTAAGCTCTTTAGGAAGAAAAGGAAGAATAATGAAGGATCTTCATCCTTTCAACAGCCTTCCATTTTCTTTCCAGTCCAACCGGAAGACGGTTCCTTTTGCGGGCTCGTTTTTGCAACGCTAGACCAATCCATTGAGTGGTTTAGTGATTTTCATACCCGTACCGTCTGTGCCAGAGCCCCATTTAATTTTAATATCTTTCCGGACCATCGCGGAGCTTTTCAGCTTCTGCAACTCAATGACTTAGTAGCAACATCTTTTTTGTCGCTCTTAATGTTTAGTTATTTTACTGCAACATTACTTTCAAACCACGTCCTTTGACTTGATCGGTTATTCGGATGCTGGTTTTGCTGGATGCAAACTAGATAGAAAAAGTACTAGTGGCACGTGTCATTTCCTAGGTAAGGCTCTAGCCTCTTAGTTTAGCAAGAAGCAAAATTCTGCCGCATTATCAACTGAGGCTGAGTATATCACCGTAGGACGTTGCTGTGCCCAAATTTTGTGGATGAAGCAAACCTTTGAAGACTTTGGTTTACACTACACACATACCCATTTTCTGTGACAACACTAGTACTATCAATTTGAATAAGAATCCTGTATGTTATTTTCGCACTAAGCATATTGAGATTCGACTTCATTTTCTTAGAGACCATCAACCAAATGGAGATATCAACTTAGAATATGTAGACACGGAGAAACAATTGGCTGACATCTTACAAAATCTTTAGCAGAAGATCGTTTTAATTATTTACGTCGAGAGTTAGGAATTTTAGATGTCAATAATATTAATTAATTTTATCTTACTAATTATTTTTCAATATACAAAAACTGTTTTCGAGACAAGCCCACAAAGGATCTTTCTGTCACCATGGCTACTAAGGCTAAAGCGAAACGGTACTTAAGCGTTCCCCTGTGAACCTCCGTTAGCGGGGACAGTACCCCTACAGCTAATCTAAGACAGTCGCTACGTAAAAAAATTTAATTTGTAAAATAATGTTAATTATATTAATTAAAATTTAAAATTACTAAACTTGGAATTAGATAATTGAAAAGAAATGATGAATACAAAAATGGCATTTAGTTTTGTTGCAAAATACCTGAGAAGAGTTCCAGGCGAATCAGGCAAATTCGGCCCAAATTTGTCTAATGTCGGGCATTTAAATAGAACAGAAGTGGCCCCCTTTTCTATTCATCTCCTTCATCCTCCAAACAGAGCAGCAACTGCGCGAAAAGCCCCCAAACCCTAGTTCTTCCACATTCGATTCCTCTCAATTTCTTTGGAGTTTCCTTTCAAACTTTGGATTCGTGCGTGGAATCTCATTCTCTTTTACATACTTGATTAGAAGGTATAATCTCTTCCATCTCTCTTCAATTTCTTAGAAATTCTATATTTTCTTAGAAATCATGCCTAGAATTCATAATCCCTTAAGAGAAAAAGACAACGACTAGTGAAGAAGCATCCTCTTCAGATCCTATCCAAGGATCTCTCTTTTTGCCGTCCAAACGGACGATGGGACGTTCAATGAGTTTTTTTGAAACTTTTGAACAATCATTGTTGTGGTATGCAGATTTTTCAATTCGTAACATATGCCCTGGCGCACCGATTAAGTGGACGATTTTTCCATCTCACACAACTTTTTTTGAAGCTGTAGATTGCACAAACTTGTCATTCACTATTTTCCTATTGCTACTAATGCTATTCGGCTATTTTATTGCAACTTCACCTTAGCCGATAATACTTATTCTTTTAAAAGCCGTGTTGCTGGCATAGAAATTCAATTCATTGATGACGACGTAGCAAAAATCCTAAACATTTCAAATGTTGGTGCTCCGCTAGACGATGTCACTGAGTTTTAATTTCCAGGGGACACGGCTTTTAACAGTTTCAAGACTCAACATTGTGCTCCTGAACCTATCCGTCCCGGCAAGTTCAAAGCTGCATACTTGAACCTATTCTTTATGAGTTACATCGTATTGTTTATTCTACTATTTTGCCAAAATCCACTTCTAAAGACGATGTGACTACTCTTGAAATGTCTGCACTTTATCATATTCGTAATGGGATTCCATTTTAGTCCCTAATACGATTATCCAGATGATGGGTAGATTTCTCGAGAGGAACGCGATGATCCTTCCTATTATATTCCAGCACTTTGAGATCGATTTATCTTCTTGTGCGCGTGACTCAGCGCCCAAGTATCTTCAGCTCTTCGTCGTAGTGTATCTGTCCCTCGCTCCTCCTACTGTACCACCCCTCCACTTCAGGATTATCCTATATCTTTTGAGGGTCTCCACCAGCACTTATTTGATATACGGCATGCTCAGCTAGATGGGCGCAACTCTTTGCAAGCATTTATTACTGACACATTGAGGGAAGAAGAGTTCCGTGATGTTAGTTGGTTTCAAGCTCTTGTAAACTCCTTTACGGATCTGCGTTTTGCTCAGACTGGTTAGCAAAAAAGAGTTCCGTGATGTTAGTTGGTTTCAAGCTCTTGTAAACTCTTTTACGGATCTGCGTTTTGCTCAGACTGGTTAGCATGCCAGTTCTCTTCCACGAGATCCCACCGTCTCTGGCTACGCTATGATGAGGCAGTTCATCGCTTCTTTGAGCCCGGTAACGCATTTGATTGGTACCATGGTTTGGTGCTACTCCACCCTTCTCATGGAGCTGGCACTTCTGGGCTGGTCCTTCTGGACATGGTGGTGATGCTGATCGTGACGACGATGATTCTATTTAGCTGAGGATTTGATCTAATGTTACTGCATTTGTTCTAGATGTTATCTGATTAGACTCTATTTTGTCTGTGTGTTCTTGGAAATGCTCCAAAATTCCAATATTGTAGTACTTTTATTTATATTTTGCACTTCTGTGATTGTTTCTGAGATGCTGAGTTGATGTATTCAAACTCTTATTACTATGCATTTTTTTATTATTCAGTGTGTATTTTTCTATTTTGGTATGCACTTCTGTATTTTATGCTTAGCACTATGTCTTTGTTGCCTCTTCATTCATAAAACTGCCTGTGAACTTTATGTTATTTCTTTATATATTATTTTTGTATTTTTTAATGTTCATCTCTTATGCATGAATTACGGGGGAGCTTCTCTCTTTGCAATTATTTTTTAAGTGACAACGGGAGAAAAGGATCTGACATCTCTTGCAGGTTAAACTTTTACGAAGAGGAGACAGTACCAAAATGAACCAAACAACGAACCACTTTTTGATAATTTTGTCAAATCAAAGATCAATATGTTATATCGGTCAAGGTTTGTCAATTATCAAAATGGAGAAGATTGTTAGTCCATTGGTTATGGTCAAACCCTATTTTAATAATTGATCTAACCCTGTCTCGATATAAGGGCTACTTGGACGAACTGTTATGAATTGCTAAGAACTGCTACTGCTACCGTTCAAGACTTGGAGCCGTTTTGCCATTGTCTGTATTTTTTAATTTTATTCAATGTATTTTCATACTTTATTGAGTCTAGGAAATATAATGTACACCGATTCGTACTGGCAAATAAGCTACCCATAAATATTTTTAAAATACCTTTTCATTTTGAAAACAAGCCCCACTTACAAAAGTCCAAACTACTTCCTAACTGCTTGACCTCTCAAAAAGCCCAGAACCTGATTTGCAAAGCCCTAACCAAACCAATTTCGGACCAACAAAATTTGGACCAAGTTGGCCCGAGTTCGGTTAGTGGAATGTTGGCTTTCAAACTTAGTCGTCCCGCAGTTACGGATGCAACGACTATCGCCGAGATTCTCTCAAAGAAATCTGCCCAAATTTCCCCAATTTTCCTTTGGAAAACCTATAAATAGAGAAGAATTTCTACCATTTGAACACACCAATTCATTCTCTCTTCTCTTCTCTTTAAGCTTACTACGTCCTTCCAAAGCCTTTAAGCTTTCATTTTCAAATCCCAAGCTAGTTACCGTCCTCTAGTCGATTTGCCAGTGCGTACGGTCTAGAAGTTTCAGAGTGATTGTAATCAAGAGGCTTGATAAGAAGTAAGACACTTCACAATTGAAGTTGGTCGAGTGCTTTGGATCAAAGCTCATGTTTGTAGAAGTTGCAAGGACTTCGTATGAAACTTGCATTTTTCTATAGTGGATTTCAACTGGAAGCTGGAGTTCTTCCGACTGGATTAGTTCTCATAAGAGGGAAACTTGTATACATCCTTGTGTTTGTGTTTGCTCTCTGCACTCTACTTTTACATTTCCATATATGTGATATATTTTTGTGATCTTGCTACTAACAAATTTTAATAGCTAATTTTTTGCTGCCTACTTATTCACCCCCCTCTAGAGTATAACGCTTTACATCTCGTTCCTATAGTAATTACTTGGGAGATGTATAAGCAAGCACTCCTTGAGCAAATATATTTAACGAGTAGTTCGTCAGCAAAAATTGGATGAATTCATCGTGATTAGGTATGGAAACATGTTAGTATATGACTACTATGCCAAATTTACAAAGATTGCTAAGTTCGTTGGCTCTTTTCTACCAGACGAGAAGGCATGGTGCCAAAGATTTCAAGTGGGCCTGAGTGACAATCTGCAAAGGGATGTGGTGAATCAGAGATGCCAAACATACTAAGAATCTTATGAAGCAGCTTTTGAGAAAGAATGACTATTTGGCCGTTGCGCACAAATGGCAGGACAGAACAACCGCAATAACTTTAATAAGCATCCTCATAAAGTAGGAGGATTACGTAGTACCCAAGCATCAGAATACAGTTCAGCATAGAGGGCCAAATCCGGGTGTGTAATGATTTAAGTGTGGCAAGTATGGGCATAAGTCAATAGAGTACTGATGATGATGCTTCAAATGTGGTCGCATAGGCCACATGACTAGTGAATGTTAGGTTGGAAGGGAGAACTAAACCTTCCAAGGAATTTCTAGAATCTGAATCGTGGGCAGGCATAACGAGCTCCGCATGCGCCTCTGACGAACATTCAAAATCAGCGTCCTAGCGCACAATAGTTTTGACCCAAGGGGAGGCCCTCGCTTTCAATACAGTTGTGTCAGGTATATTGTTATATAAAAAATTCAGCAAGAGTTTTACTTGATTCTGCTATCACACATAGTTTATATCTGCTGATTTGGCTAAAAAATAGACTATATATATGACATTGATAGATACAATATAGTATTAGCACTCCATTAGGAGTGGATAGATATGTATGCTTGCTTAATATGTAGGAATGGTTACATTTACATTGGGGGAAAAAAATTGTCTTTGGATGTGACTCCTAGACATCAAGGAGTACAATATCATTCTTGGAATGGATTGGATTGGTACGTATGATGCGACGATCGGTTACGCAGAAAAGAGAGTTGTGATTCATCTATTAGGGAAACACAATTCTCATATTCTTGTGGCTTGGCATCCAAGATAACTATGGTGATATTGACAATAACGATGAGGTGCATGTTGTATTCCAACTGTTCAGGGTGCTTAGCTTCTGTTCGAGATAGTACAAAGGAAGGTGGAGACGTAGTTCCGACTGAAGTTGTGCTAGATTCCCCAATGTTTCCAGATAAGATACCAAGAATGCCACAAGATTGAAGAAATAGAATTCACTATTGACACTTTTCCAGATACTCGACCGACATCAAAAGCACCATACTAAATGGCTCCAGCAGAATTAAAGCAACTCAAGATTCAATTACAGGAATTGTTAGATTGAGGATATATTCGCCCTAGTATTTCTCGATGGGGGACTCCAGTACTGTTTATGAAAAAAGATGGGTCAATATGACTACGCATTGACTACAGAGAGTTGAATAAAGCTATAGTTTGGAAACAAGTATCTACTGCCAAGAATAGACGATTTTTTTGTCTGGCTTTAGGGAGCGACCGTATTATCAAAAATAGAACTTCATTCGGTATATCAATAGGTTGAGATTAAGCAAAATAATCTGTTGAAGTCAACATTCTATATCATATACGGACATTATGAACTTTTGGCATATGATGTGGTTGGACCAATTCACTAGCTGTATTTATGGATATCATGAACAGTCTTTTCGACCCTTTCTGGACAAGTTTGTGGTCGTTCTCATCAACGATATTTTGATATACTCAAGGAATAAGGAAGACATACAAACCACTTGAGGTTTCTGAAGCAAACTTTGCATGATCACCATTTGTATGCTAAGTTGAGAAAGTATAAATTTTTGATGAGTAGTTGTCATTTCTTGGGCATGTTCTCTCGGCAAAAGGTGTTGTTGTTGATCCAAAAAAATATTGAAGCAGTTATGGATTGGAAACATCCCACATAGCCTAGCGAGATTTGAAGTTTTTTTGGTTTGGCGGGCTACTATTAAAGATTTGTGAAAGACTTTTCAAAGTTGGCACCACCTCCGACTCACATCACCCAGAAGAAAGTCACATTAAAATAGATTAACGACTGCAAAACTAGCTTCCATGAGTTAAAGCAGCGACTCGTTTCAACTCCAATCCATGTACTTCCATAAAGGACAAAAGGATTTCATATCTACATTGATGCGTCAGGGCCTACCTCAGAGTTCGTGCTCATGTGTAATGAAAAAGTAATACGCTATGCCTCCAGACGAATGAACCAGCACAAGAAGAACTACCCTACACACGATTTAGAACTAGCAGCAATTATGTGTGCATTAAAAATATGGTAGGACTATTTTATGGTGTGGGTTATAAAATCTTCATTGATCACAAGGGCCTCAAGTATATATTCACCCAAAAAGAATTAAATTTACGGCAAAGGCGTTGGTTTGAACTAACTAAAGACTATAGCTTGCCGATTACATACACATCGAGCAATAGACATATTGTAGCAAATGCATTGATCCGAAAGAGCAACTGGCTCAACTACAACTTGAGCCGAGTTTGTAAGAAAAGATTAAAAATGCTCAAATGGATAGAAGATACGTGAGTTGATTTCAACAGAAAAGAACAATCAATTTTATGGAAGATGAGGATGAAATGTTGTGAGTAAAGGGATGACTCTGTATTACTAAGGAAAGGAAATATTGATAGAAATGCATTATGTGAGGTAATCATTACATCTGAGAAGCATGAAGATGTATAAGGACATGCGCACAATCTTTTAGTGGCACAATATTGTCGCGTCCTAGTTCCAAAATATGTAGGAACCCAGGACATGAGCATGCCAGCTATATGGCTAGAATAAGTATTCCCAAGGTAATGGACTTATCCTAGTCGTAGTACGCTGTAAAGTAAACGGGCATATGCTAACTAATCTATATCTCAACTATGTCTTAATCAACAATAATGAACAAAATCAAGAACAAACAATATGTGTCATAGTCTGCAGCCCATTAGCATATATGTTTGGAATGGACCCGAAGAATGATTAAGGTCCAGTAAAACTAGGCTAAATGAGCAAGATATAACAAGAAAGGAAATAGAAAGTACGATAAAATGATAAACTAGCACTACAAGCAATACCTAAACCCTGCATCCAAAATCACATCATCCACCTGTCTATACTATAAGCTCAGCAACAACCTGGAGAGATCACCAGGTCCTCAAAGGGATGTAACAAGATACAACAACTTTCCACAAAATGAATAGTAAAAGTAATATACATGAACATGAATATAAATGACAAAGTAAACTATCCATCTAAGTTTAATGAACTTGAAGACTACTTTGGAATCGTACAGGTAGGTAAGGAGTGATATTAGCGTCAACTAATATCGCGAATATACTAGCATACTCTCGCCGAAACCAGAGACTAGTTCGCAGACAATAATGGAATATCCATTAGTATAGCCTATAACTCGGCACACTGAGGCAGATGAGGATAGGGAAATCCTGTACGCCAACTAATAGTCTTCCCTACCCAGGAGTAGTACAAGGTTATGTCCATGACTCGCACGACTCGTATCTCACATGCAAGTCCTCTAACTAACATAACTAGTCATATATGATCCGTCACACGAACCCTTGTACAGGCCAAGTACAGGGTGTATCCCAATACCAATGTAATGCTCTCTCCAAGTGGCGTGTCATCAGTCGTATCCAAGTCATAGAAGTCATTAAAGAATAACTTCAACACGAGGGAGTCTACTAGTACACTAGATCACGCACACACCCACTATTTGTTATCAATGGCTTCATCGACGGCACCCAAATCACACTTGGACGCTCTCCTAACACATATAATCCTAACACACAACAACACGTCCATGTATAGCCGAAAATAAAATAAGATTACAGTGGCACGATATCTTGCCTGGAATCACCGCGAAGGAATAAAGTACCGCTCCAGCTTCAACCTCCGTAGTCACGGTCTCACGAACTCCTATAAATAATAATAATGACTAGCATTAATAACCACACCTCATTATTACTACCATATACCATATATACATATATTTATAATTCATAGGGATAACTAATCTATATACTAATCATAACTAGTCATAGTACATACTAGTCAAAATACTCCTTCTAGGACTAATAAAATTCCACAAAATATAAAATATTCAGTATTAATTCCAAAATAAATCTTTAATATTATGGAAATACTTTTTATATAATTATTATTGCTTAAAAAGTATTTAGAAGTCAATTCATGATCAAACTAATATCCGCATTGATAAATCAACGTTATTAGAACTTGTTTAACTATAATAAACTAACTTTAATATTCTAAAATAAATGGTAAACAATTATTTAAATTATCACATATTCATGATCATGAGCCGTGGATCAATAATATGGAGCATTGGATGCATACAAAATTATTTGGGACTCACAAGATGGTAATGTTGATAGCTCATTTTACGGCAAATTTTTGTCCTTCAAAAATCGAATGATTCAAGCATTAAAACAACAAAATTTTGAAAAACTCATTAAATGAGAATTGTAGGTAATTGAGATACGGTTGTTTTTACATATGATATCAATGGTAAAAGTGAAGTTATACGGTTGAAAGCTGTCCCGCACAAAACAATGTTAATTCTGGACACACTTTGGTAAAATGTGTGCTCCAAAAAATCTAGAAAGCAATTTGACATAAAATTTTATATGAAGGTAATAGACACATAGGAGAACCCAGAATTTTTAGTCCCATGAAGTTTTGATGTCTAAAAGTGGAGAAAACGCATTCGCAAGATGGACATACCTTCTGTATTTTCGGACAACAAGGTTGGGTCGACTTTGAGTAGTTGTTGCAGATTGTAGGAGTGGTTTCTAGTGATGGCTGGCCTTGGAAAGGTGGAGCGGGGGTGGGGGGGTAGGGGCGTCTTGGGCAAGTCAGGGATGAAGTGGTTGGGCTGGAGGTGGTCGGCAAGGGGGTCGAACAGAGCACGAAGAGGAAGAAGATAATGACAGTTGGCAACATCACTTAAGTTAGATTTTGGATTTGTGTGGAGGGTTTTGGGTGTGTAGGTTGTTTATATAGGTAGAGAGGTAGGGGGTTCGGGTAGGGCTGTTTTAGGTGGGTTTTGTATGGATTTGGGTAGGTTTAAGAATCCAAATAATAGAGGGATTGGCACATGAATATGCAAGTTTTCAAAAACAAGAAATTTGATTTGTAGAGTTTCCTTGTTAGAGTTCAACCCAAACAAATACTCCATAATCAGAATAAATATTTTAGAATATCCTATCTACATGGGGATGACCCTAAGAAGTCCTCTACAAGTTGTTGGGCAAGTTTAGGCTCAATAATAAATTACCCGATTTGGAAATAGGCTTAAAAAGTTACATAAAGGGTCTTATGTGCCATTTGAATTTAAATTGCACATGGGACCTCGATTGAGTGGGACACCCGAGGCATGTATATAGTAGGCTTAAAAAAGTTGAAATCACGACTTGGGTCGTTTAGGTTGGATTGATATCGAGTTCCGATTTTAAGTTGAAAGTTACGACAAGTCTCATAGCAGATAACTTCTTAGCCTAAATTGATCCGAAGTTGTGTGAAACAAATATAATACAAGAAGATATATTTGAGTGGAACATGATATACCAAATCGAAGATAAATCAAAAATCAAAGCTACGGAAGATTATATTTTATGATCATGAATAAAAGTGAAAAAATATCTATTAGTAACTATACTAAATAAAATAAAAATAAAAAAAAACTATAAAAATCCAAAGGGCTTACAAATATAAAGAATAATGTGGCTCTCTTCGTGTCACATTGTATTGACTGTCAAAGAGTAAAAGCAGAGTACTAGAGGCTTGGGGGGAGATGTAAAACCTTACCATTCCAGAATAAAAGTGGGATCACATTGCAATTGATTTCATAATGGGCTTACCAAAGACACATAGAGGGAATGATACGATTTGGGTTATTGTTGATCGATTAACAAAGTTGGCTCATTTATCACGATTAAATTTTCACGGAGCGTTGATCGGTTAGCTCATATTTATATCAACGAGATTTTTCGGCTACACCGAGTTCTAGCTTCAAATGTTTCAAACCGAGACAGATAATTCTTATCACATTTCTAGAATAGTCTATAGTCTATAATGGAGATAAAACTAAAATTTAGTTCTACATATCATCTCCAAGCTGATGGTCAAATGGAAAGGGTAAATCAGATTCTTAAAGATATTATACAACTTTGTACAATTGATCCAAAGACAAGTTGGGATCCCAACTTTCTGTTAGCAGAGTTTGCATATAACAATTGTTATAGTCAAGTATTCAAATAGCCCTGTCACTCCTCGTTCCCGGTATATGTAATTTTTACTGCATTAATCCTGTATACAATATCTGGTATTTGTACACTTGCACATGTATCATGCATTTACACCTAATCATGGCATGGAACAATGTCTTATCGCGGAATAGTGTGCCACCCCTTATCCTTATTTAGTTGTAGGTGTGATTAACTACTTCGATGATAAAATAACTAGACCGTGTCGTGATCCAGATTTTAATATAATCATTTGTATTATGTAACATGACATGTAGACTTGGATTAGGCATAATAGGGTTAGGGTTTAGTGAAACCACCCCACCCCCTACATATATTCTCTTCCCTTCTCTTTCTCTCTCTCTCTCTCTCTCTCTCTCTCTCTCTCTCTCTCTTTATTTTCACTTTTTATTTTCTTTTCCACCAACCCACCTAGGCAAGTACTCCTTGCACAAAATGGAGAAACCACTTGCTCTAATTATTTTGTTGATTCCTTTATTTTTGTTCAATAATATGCATCTTTACATTCTCTATATGTTTAGAACTTGGTGTTTTTTTATTTGATGGATATTTTGGCATAGATCTAAGTTTCTAAACTAGGGTTTTTGAGGTTTTTAAGGTTTTGATCTATCAAAAATTGTTATATTTGAAAACAAGTTGTTCCATGTGGTAGAAAATTTGATTTTACGTAGTTTTGACTTTTATTTCGTCAGATTTCGAGTCCTAGAACACAAGTTGTGGCCAGTGAAAGTTTTCGGAACTTCCATGGCTGAACTTGTTGTTGGGACGATGACCCTAATGCATGCAGGAGGGCATGCACCAAGAAGTCCTTGCCGCATCATCTTTCGACAACATGCGTGCTGCACACATAGGCTTCCTATGTGCGTATGTTGTAGGCACATGCTTGTCTGCTGTGCGCCCTTTGGTGCCATGTGCCAGTCTGCCATGCACATGACTGTCCATGCACCCGGGTGCTATGTGCCAGACTGTCATGAGATAGGTTGACATACACTTGTCTATGCCATGCGCCTATCTATGTCATGCGCCAGGTTGGCTGCGCCTGGCCTTGTCGTGCGCATGTTGCTCATGAGCCTAGGTGTACTCACGCGATGATTGCTCATGTGCGGATATGCCTATGCGCCTAGACCTACCCTCCAGACCTAAACCGTTTATGCACATGACAGCTCATGTGCGTGATTGACCCATGCGCCTATTTGCTGAATTATATTGGTTTTCTTGAGTTCTTGATGAATATATATTTCTTGACCCATGAACCTGAACTGATTAAGCGCTCTTGTGTCCCATGCGCCTATGTGACCCAAGCGATCTATGTGACCCACACATGTGTGGTTGAATTTAGCCTGGAGTTTATTGATTTCACTTGGTAACTTGACTATGTTCCTAACTTGACTACCTGTATATGTGCTACAATGTAATCTATTCTAACTTCCATCTTAGGAAAATATCTATAAAATTATATCCACCCTTGCTATTTACCTGGTCTTGCTGTAACCTCCGTTATCCGAATTTTTGGAATATTTTGAATTTTTTTCATTTTATGTTTTTTCGAATTTTTCTTAATCTTTAAAAAAAGAAATCGTCAGTTTTAAATTGAGTATATTTTCGATCGGGATATGCTAACGCTATTTAATTGGGTCTTTAGTTTTGAGAAAAACTATATTTCATGACATTTCGTCATATGTAATTTTTTTTGACCATTTCTAGAATTTTTCTTAAGTTATAAATATTATTAATTGTATATAAAAAATATTTGTAAAATAAGATTTATAAATAAAAAATATTTATTAACTATTTTAATTAGTGGGTGGCGACTAAATGTTAGGGGTTAGCAATTAGAATTAGATGTTAGTATTTTCACTATTTTTTTATTTATTATATTTTACATTCTTGCCATTAGGGTTTCTTTCATCAATTCCATAAATATAAGACTTTACAATATTTTTATAACCTAGAGATTTCCTAAAATATTTCCTAAGCCGCCACTCCTTTGCCCCTCTTCCTAACCAATGTCCCTACCTCCACCGGAGTTTCGACCATGGTACCACCACTCCTGAGCAGCCAATGCCGCTCGACCATCATCCCAACCAATAAGTGCAACCACCACCATGGGAATCATTTCCCGACTCCTCCTTTCTCCGTATATCCCCTACACTCCAACCACACCACCATCGTCTCCTCTCCGGCCAGTTTGGCCTCACCACTCAAGCCCGGACATTGCGGTCACCCGAGCCCTGACATTGCTGTCACCCGAGTCCCGACATTGCTGTCACCGAGCACCAACATTGCTGCCAATACCCCTGCATTCCGCCACCAACAACCATCATCCCCGACACCCTCCTCTGTCTCCAGCAACCACCCCGACCTCCTTCTCCCCTTGCATATCCCGACTGCTCCGTGGCTCCGCTACCATGCAACCACCGCTATCGCTACCACACCCTACAGGAAACACCCATCTCCACAGCCATCGACCCACAGCCCGACCAAGGCCTGCACCACCGCCATCACCACCTCCATGCTACCCCATAAAACACCGTCGACCACCATAGGAAAACCCCCATCAAACACACAGTGAGAGTAAGGAAGCGACTCCTTACACGTTTTCCTTGCTGCCGTCATCCTCCGCCCGACGTCTATTGGATCGGCGCTTGATCGTGGGCTCCTCCGGCAGATCCGTCGCCGGTGCTACCCCAGACCAGCGACCATCTCCCTCGAGAATCATAGTAGCCCCGTGCAGCCGATCCTGGCCGCCAACCCCCTTTATGTTCGTCTGTCGCTCCGGAGCCGGCGTAGTCTAGGGCGTGTGCCATCGCAGCAGTGAGTGTGGCCATCCCCTAGAACAGCCGCCGCACTACTCCGCGCTGGAGACCCCACTGGTGAGACCCCTTGTGAGTGCCTCTCCTTCCTTTCTCCCTTCGTAAAGTTTAATTTAGGGTTTAAGTGAGTGTGATTTGGGGACGACGAGGAAATAGGGATTTTGTATGGTATTTTGAAGGGGACAACCCCTTTGGGTATGGGACCAGCAAATGAGAAACCCCCCCTCTTCAAAGTGATTTAATGTTAAGATTATTATTATTATTATTATTATTATTATTATTAAGGTTAGGATTAACCTATTTTACGTAGTAGATATTATGATGTATAAATATTATAGAATACTGTTACAATTATCTTTATTAATTTTAGTGTTATAGCTATTAAAATTATTACCAATTTGAGAGTTACACATTATTATTATTATTTTCAAATTATAGTGTAACACAAGAGCAGTGTTAGACCCTGGCCCTACAATGATTTCAAAAGTAGATTTTGAACATAAAATATTGCCATATTATTTTCATTTAATTAAATTATAGTTTTGACAAAAAAATATGATTTCTATAATTTCAAGCATTTATAAAGTATAGTTCTAAATAATATGAGGAATTCCCTCAAAAGTTATTACCTATTCTCAAATTATTATTTAAAAAGTTTTTGGGAATATTATTCCAAATATTTGGCTTGTAAAATTTGGTTTCCAGACATTTTAAATAATTTTCTAGGATTTTAAATAATATCTAAAAGTATTTCTATTTACAAGATAGAGTTTCTCGAATGTTAAAAATGATTTTATAGTATATATAATTAGTTATGCTTTTCCTTCGAAATCGTAAATCGCGACTATTAAAGTCGTTTTTTATTCTTGATTCGATTATCGTGCCGAACTCTGATTCTGTAAACCAATATATCAAATTAGGCTATTTGGACTATTCTGGACTCGATGGAACTATCTCTACCTTCATTTGGGACCATCTTGTGGAGCATAGCATCGTACCTATCCCGTGTCGACACGTTCATGTCGCGCACGTCGACTTCAACCCAATCGAGGTGAGTACATTATCTGCTAGTTTTTATTGCTTTGATATTTATTATATCTGTTCAGTTGTAGTATTTTACTTGATTCTCGATACGAGGATACACGGACTAGTATACGTTAGATCCCATCATGCGATGTTACTCCTGGTTATCCTGGCATACTGGTACATGTCTCATTCTTGACTATTGTCCTTGTAATCGTATTGACACCGATTTCTTATTTGCTACCGTCTTAGAGAATCCCGTGTCGTAACGTGTCATGGTTGGATCCATTATACTACTCGGGGATGGGGAGTTATTAGAGGTTATGTGATCAATACCCCTTCTTGTTACTACTTGTACATAGCTCCACCCTCACCACATATAGGGTGTAGCCTGACCTGATACTACTTGTGCATAACTTTTCATTTTGGCCGTCTGATCCTATATACTACTTGTGTATAGGCGATCAACTGGAACGGCCTGATCTGGACCCAAGCCGATCACATAACGGTCTAATATCTCAAGGCACCGTTTATATTTATATTGTACATCAGATTTACCTGTATTGCTTTATATTCCAGTTTTACCTTATATCTCACACCATGACATGATATTCAGTTCACTTGTACAGTTTTACTTCTAGTCTTGATATTTCATCTTGTATTCCATTATAACTATTTGTCAATTCATTGGAACTGATGTTAGTTTATGTACTTTGCTCCAATCCTGACTGGGTACGTTGACAAATTTTAGGAATTGTTATACCCCACATTATTGGACTACAGGATGATGCTAGTTGAGACGGATCTCGATATTCTTTTACCGTGAGTTGTCTCTCGGCAGTATCGGCGGTAGAACGCTACCAAGTACCCAGCAAAATATCTACAACTAAAAGATCTAGTTGTTCTAGTGATATGTTATCTCTTCTTATTCGTATCTTCTTAGATGTTTGTGATTTGAGTACATATTGTTGTTATAGATCGTTTAGTTGTATATTTTGCTGGGTACTTGATAGCGTTCTACCGCCGATACTGCGGTGTAGGCTGGGCGTGGCCCATGAGCTCGTACCCGATATCCGGATGCGGGTTGTGACACGTTTTTATTGTAGCCCATGCAGGCCTGTCTTTGCTATTAATGCGAAGTCGTGGTAGTACTTGATTTTATCTGTACTACTGTAAGCTTGTCCTAGAACTAAGATTGAGTCATAAAATATTTTAGGATTTTGGTACTCAGTCACATATTAGGAACTCTTGATAGATTCCAGGGATGACCCCTGGGAGTCTTATTTTAAAACTTTTCGAGTCTAGTCCCACTTTCTTTTTATTTATCTTGATTTCGAAACATCTGTCCGTTATCAAACCCTATTCTTGTATTTAGGATGAGTTTATGGACCCTAGAGAGAACTAGAAAGTAGAAGTTGAAACTTATATACCATTAGGTTGAAGTGTGAATGATTAACCAATCTTGTATATAAAGGTTGAGATTTGTTTTAGAATGTATTTCAGGAATTTTGAATTTTGACCTAGATAATATCTTTGGGACAACCCTTGAGAATCTCTCTCTAAATTCTACGTCGGAATCTGTTTTCGCTTGTTTCCATTTACTTATCCTTGATTCGTTGTTGAATTTGGGATCTTGATGTTCGTTGTTGACTTTGATTTTTGTATTTAGATAAATTTTTATGGATTGAATTAAGCTATATCCTGATAACATATTTGATGAGGACAGTGAGAAAGGTAAATATCTGCTTTATTTATGGAGTTTAGAATTTATCACAGTCATACTAGCTAGTATGACAAGGACATAGAGCCTGATTTTGGATATACTTATCCTAGTTATGGAATTTAGAATTTATTGCAGCCATACCGGTTGGCGTGGTAAGAATTCTAGATAACATGATTTTAGGGTGTATACTATATTTATGGACTCTATCATTTATTGCAGTTATGTTACTAGCATGACGAAAATTCTGGCAACATGGTTTCAGAAAGACGTGTATGATTATCAGATCCTATCTTAAATCGGTTCACTCCTTTATGACCAAATGAGCAAGAACAGATTTTATTTCCTTATCTTACCATTACTTCTTTGTCTTAATTAAATCTGTCCTAATTACATCGATCAACTATCTCGTATCTATTTCTGTCAGCTACGGTTGAAATTGTTTTAAATTCTCGTATCTCTTTACCTTGGGAAGGCCGAAGAAGCGTTGTAATCATCTGCCTCAGAAAATGACGTAAATTGTTACCATGTGGTGATTTTAGTAGGAATATAAATATTGGACAATTAGATAAATTGTGGAAGAAGATATGACTGAAATTAGAAACAAGAAGAGACCAGTAGTATCAGCTTAGAAACGATTACACTAGAGAATTATTTTGAGGATGAATTACTTAGGAAGAACGTATGAAGATTTCGAGTAAGAAGGGTAGTATAATATACATTAATGGTTAGAACATTAATATTTCGTGGATATAGTTTAGAACTGACAAGGATATCTGAGATCGAAATGTTTTGAGAATTTGGATAATTTTTGGTTATTGATTCTCGAGATATTTCACTTTAAGATTATGAGGCTAAATTTAGGAATTTAATAATGGTTAATAGATTTTAACGGTATGCAATGATGATACAAAATTGAACAAGATATTGGTAAGAGAATGATTAGGAATCAGAAGAACACAAAATTTTAGAGTTATAGAATTTTTTTAGAGATTTTTGTGGAGATTATTTTTAATTAAAGAAAATATAATATTTGAAAGTGTAAGATTGAAGGATATATGAAGGTCAAATAAAATTATTGTATGGTAGTGACATTATATTTAAGTAATACTATGGGTATAAATTTGAGCAATGTTTAGAAATTTTATAAAACCTGATTCAGGGATTTCGGATCCAAATCAAAGACAAGGTGAAGGACTTGGTTTTTTCAAGATGACCAAGTTGACAATGGAGAAAAAAAAAAGAATTGAGGAGTTTCATAAAATATGTTTCATGAGTGGTGTCTTAGGAACGAAGGTCAAGCCTATAGTATTGTAGAGAAGTTGAATCTTCATGAATGAAGATTATGGTAGTAGTGTATCTGGAGTTGCAAGGTAAAAGTGTAATTGAGAAATGACGATCGGATGATATTGGTGGTGGTCGGGGTATAAAGAGATGATTACCTTGACTTTCCTTTTGCAAATCCTATCTTATCTTCCTATCCTAGTAAAATAAACTTGATTTTTCTTTATCCTTGAATAATTTCCAAAATTTCAATAACACTTGATCTTGATCATGGTCAATCAATTTTGATTATCTTTATTGTACCAAAGTACTTGATTTTGACTATACTCAATGCATTAAATCCCGATTGTGCTTAGACTTTAATCCTATTTTGCTCATGCCTGAAACTTTAAATAAATTCTTAGTAATATTTGAGTCCTATCCTAATCATGATTAGAATTATTACTATTCCTGATTATGTCTAAATTTTATGGTTAGTCATGACTAGATGATCTTGCATGATTATACGACTTTGATTCCATTGATCGTGATTCCTAACGATCATGACTATACGTATTACTCTTCTCCCTAATCGTGCCTAAAATTTTGATCCTTGATCACGACTATATGGTTGATTACGAACTTAGTCGTGCAAGAATTTGAACTTTGATCATGGCTTAACAATTTCCTATTCATGCCCGAATTTCGATCATGTAGTTACTCGTACTTAGTTTTCGTTCATAATCATGCCTAGATTTTGATTTTTCGTAACCTCATCCTAGATCTTGCCAAGTGGCTTTAAATCATTACCAAATTCTTAATCACGCCCGAGCTCTGATTGTTATTCACGACTAAATTAAGCTTGTTCATTAGGTTTCGATCGTGCCTATAAGGCTTTAATTTCGTGTCTTGATCGTGCCAAAATTTATCCTTGATCATATCAAGTCTTGGTTTTGATCGTGCCTGTGCGACTTAAACTTCGACCTTACGGAGCCTATATTCTATCGACCGTGCTATACTCAAATTTGATTCTTTATTGATCATAGCTATAACTATATTGGTTCTATTAGTTGTGACTTTAGTCATGCCTAAATAACTCGAATTTTCATTGCAAGATCGGGCTAATTGATTTGACCATACTTCGACCTTATCCTTCATCGTGCTAATATGACGAGTTGTGCATAAGTAATTTTGATCTGATTATTCTTGATCGTGCTAAAACATATCATTCTCCATGATCGTGCCTAAAATTTGGACTATACTCTTCATTGTATCTAAACCTTCGGTTGACCATGTCAATTTTAAATTTCGAGGACAAAATTTCTTTATGGAGGGTAGATTTGTAACCTCCGTTTTCTGAATTTTTGGATTATTTCAAATTTTTTTCATTTTCTATTTTTTCGAATTTTTTTGAATCTTAAAAATAATCGTGAGCTTAAAATTGAGTATATTTTCGATCGTGATATGCTATCGCTATTTGATTGGGTTTTTGGTTTTGAGAAAAACTATATTATATAACATTTCGTCATATATAAAATTCTTGTCCTTTTTAAATTTTTTTCATAAATTATAGATATTATTAATTGTAGATAAAGAAAATATTTGTAAAATAAGATTTATAAATAAAAAATATTTATTAACTATTTTAATTAGTGGAATGTTAGTGGTTAACAATTAGAATTAGATGTTAGTATTTCCACTATTTTTATATCAATTACATTTTACATTCTTACCATTAGGGTTTCTTTACATCAATTCCGTAAATATGAGACTTCCCAATATTTTTACAACCTAGAGATTTCCTAAAATATTTCCTAAGCGCCACTCCTTTGCTCCTCTTCCTGACCAACGTCCCGACCTCCGCCGGAGTTTCGACCATGGCACCACCACTCCTGAGCAGCCAATACCGCTCAACCATCATCCCAACCAACAAGTGTAACCACCACCACCACAGGAACCATCTCACAACTCCTTAATTCTCCGCACATCCCCTGTACTCCAACACACCAGCATCATATCCTCCCCGGTCAGCTTGGCCTCACCACCCGAGCCCGGGCATTGCGGTCACCCGAGCCTTGATATTGCTGTCACCCGAGTCCCGACATTGCTGTCACCGAGCCCCAACATTGCTGCCACCACCCCTGCATTCCGCTGCCAACAACCTTCATCTCCGACACCCTCCTCTGCCTCCAGCAACTACCCCGACCTCCTCCTCCCTATGCCTATCCCGACTGCTCCATGGCTTCACCACCATGCACCCCCGCTATCGCCACCATCACCCCACAAGAAACACCCATCTCCACAGCCGCCGACCCACAGCCCAGCCAATGCCTGCACCACCGCCATCACCACCTCCATGCTACCCCTAATACACCATCGGCCACCATGGGAAAACCCCATCAAACACACAGTGAGAGTGAAGAAGCGACTCCTCACCCGTTACCCTCGCTGCAGTCATCCTCTGGCCGGCGTCCGTTGGATCGGCGCTTGACCGTGGGCTCCTCCGACAGACCAGCCACCGGCGCCACCCCAGACCCGCAACCAACTCCTTCGAGAATCGTAGCAGGCCCTCGCAACCAATCATGGCCGCCAAACCCCTTCGTGTTCGTCTGCTACTCCGGAGCCGACGTAGTCGAGGGCGCGCCCGCCGCAGTAGCGATTGTGGCGCTCCCCTCGAACAGCCACCGTGCTACTCCGCGCTGGAGACCCCGCTGGTGAGACCCCTTGTGATCGCCTCTCCTTTCTTTCTCCCTGAACTTCAATTTAGGGTTTAAGTGAGTGTGATTTGGGGACGACGAGGAAATATGGATTTTGTATGGTGTTTCGAAGGGGATAGCCCCTTTGGGTATGGGACCAGCAAATGAGAAATCCCCCCAGAGTGATTTAATGTTGAGATGATTATTATTATTATTATTATTATTATTATTATTATTAAGGTTAGGATTAGCCTATTTTACATAGTAGATATTATGATGTATAAATATTATAGAATACGGTTGCATGTATCTTTATTAATTTTAGTGTTATAGCTATTAAAATTATTACCCATTTGAGAGTTACACATTATTATTATTATTTTCAAATTATAGTGTAACACACGAGTAGTGTTAGACCCTGGCCCTATAATGATTTCAAAAGTAGATTCTGAACATAAAATATTGCTATATTACTTTCATTTAATTAAATTATAGTTTTGACAAAAAATACGATTTCTATAATTTCAAGCATTTATAAAGTATAGTTTTAAATATTATGAGGAATTTCCTCAAAAGTTATTACCTATTCTCAGATTATTATTTAAAATGTTTTTGGGAATATTATTCCAAATATTTGGCTAGTAAAATTTGTTTTCCAGACATTTCAAATAATTTTCTAGGATTTTAAATAATATCTAAAAGTATTTCGATTTACAAGATAGAGTTTCTTGAATGTTAAAAATGATTTTATAGTATATATAATTAGTTATGCTTTTCCTTCGAAATTGCAAATCACGACTATTAAAGTCATTTTCTATTCTTGATTCGATTATCGTGCTGAACTCTGATTCTGGACTCCAATATATCAAATTAGGCTATTTGGACTATTCTGGACTCGATGGAACTATCTGTGCCGTCGTTTAGGACCATTTTGTAGAGCATAGCATCGTACCGATCCCGTGTCGACATGTTCGTGTCGCGCACGTCGACTTCAACCCAATCGAGGCGAGTACATTCTCTGATAGTTTTTATTACTTTGATATTTACTATATCTGTTCAGTTGTAGTGTTTTACTTGATTCTCGACACGAGGATAAACGAACTAGTATATGTTGGATCCTGTCATGAGATGTTACTCCTGGTTATCCTGGCATACTGGTACATGTCTCGTTCTTGACTATTGTCCTTGTACTTATATTGACACCGATTTCTAAGAGGATTTGCTACCCTCTTAGAGAATCCCGTATCATAACGTGCTATGGTTGGGTCCATTATACTACTGGAGGATAGGGAGTTATTAGAGATCAATACCCCCTCTTGTTACTATCTGTGCATAGCTCCACCCTCACCACACGTAGGGTTTAGCCTGACCTGCTACTACTTGTGCATAGCTTTCCATTTCGGCCGGCCTGATCCTATATACTACTTGTGCATAGCCGGTCAACTGGAACAACCTGATCTGGACCCAAGCCGATTACATAACTCTCTAATATCTCAAGGCGCCATTTATATTTATATTGTACATCAGATTTACTTGTACTGCTTTACATTCCAGTTTTACCTTATATCTCAAACCATGGCATGATATTAATTTCACTTGTACTGTTTTACTTCCAGTCTTGATATTTTATCTTGTATTCCATTATAACTGTTTCTTATAGTATTTGTCAATCCATTGGAACTGCTGTTAGTTTATGTACTTCACTCCAATCCTGACTGGATACCTTGACAAATTTTAGGAATTGTTATGCCCTCCATTCTTGGACTAGAGGATGATGCTAGTTGAGACGGATCTCGATATTCTTTCACCGTGAGTTGTCTTCCGGAAGTTCTAGGCTTGGTAGTTTGATTTAGTTTTATTATTATTTCGTCTCCGATACATTCTTGTCTCATATGATCATTTTGTAGATTCTAGTTGTTCTAGTGATACTGTTATCTCTTCTTATTTATATCTTCTCAGATGTTTGTGATTTGAGTACAGATCTTTTAGTTGTAGATATTTTGCTGGGTACTTGACAGTGTTCTACCGTTCATACTGCGGTGTAGGTTGGACATGGCCCATGAGCTCGTGCCCGATATCCGGGTGCGGGTCGTGACACTTGTGAAGCTTGGAATAATATCTTGAAATTTTCAAAAATAATCGTTCTTCACGGTATTGGTCCAATCTTAAATACATGGTTTTCCAAGCCATTCTATTCATAACAAACTCCCTAGAATCGATCACAAGGTAATCATGTTTTCTTGTGGCGCTATAACTATAATACCAAGTTTAACAACATGGCTACTAAAATCGTATGGTGGGTTGAAAGGGTTAGCCGAGATCGAGCCTCCAATTTAGGTTGGAATGTTCAGTGGTATCGGAGGGGTGGCTAAGGTTGAGACCCTAGGCCCGAATGTTGTGCTTTAAAAAATTGGTGCACGATAAGACGTATTTGAGAGGGACATAATAGGCATAATTAAAGATGGTCTCATCTAGGTCATGTATACGAATTTTTTTTGAAGATAACAGCTAGTCTTACGCTCCAAATATCTAAGTCATAGTAGGGCACACCAAATGGTCTGATTAGAAAGTGGGTGTTATGAACTATTGACTTATAAGCATATTTGGATCGAAGATTCTTCCAATCATTCACAAATATAGGGAAACCCTAAAATTTGTGAGACCCTACAATCTAGGTACCATGGAACCCTGGATTTATCAGAATTAAATGGTAGCACTACATAAAAAGATAAGGAACTCATTCTTGGAAGGAGTCAAGAGGACGATTCATAAGGAGCATTAAGTCATAGTGACTTGATCAAGAACATTTGAGTAGGTAATGGTTGGTACCTACCGTGATATGGATGACATATTTATTGAGGTATAAAGGAGTAAAGATCTATCCTTCGTGTGTGTAACACCTATATTCGGAATACGTATTTTATCAGGCGTATATGTATTTCGGACCTGTATTTTATTTTCTCAGATTTTGGCCTGTACTTGTAATTGACTTGACTTGCGGATTTTGGATTTCTCGTAATTGGGTTTTACCTGGCTTGGTTTTATGTTGTGGAGAAGGTTGGTTTGGTTTGGTTTGGTTTGGTTTATTTTGCATTGGAGCACCTTAGCTAACCTCCACCCTACACTCAACTTATCCTCCACCATTAAAACTCTACCTACTTTTCTCTCTCCTCCATAATTCTCTCATTTATTTCTCCATCTTCTTCTTCCTTCCTCTACACAACACCAACACCCATAGGCAAGTGCACCTTGCCACCACATGAGAACCACTTTTTATTTGTCCATTAGCTAGATTAGGCCATGGAGATTAATAATAGAACTTGACATTTTGTGATTTGGAGTCTCCATTGTTCTAGATCTAAGTTTCTCTATTTTCGGATTTACATGGTTTTGATCTATTTTAGTTGAGATTTTGTGGGGTTTGATGCTTCCATGTGGAAGAGAATTCAATTTTACTCAAGTTAGACCCTTGGAAATCTAGATTTGGTTTTGATTTGACCATGATATGAAGATTTGAACTTTGGTGTTCTTGAAGAGTTCCTCTCGGCCTGGAGTAGCAGACTGCAGCCTGCGCTCTTTAGCGCAGTGCTAGATTGCGCATCCTTCTCTTGGCCTGCGCTCTTTAGCGCAGCGCCGACCGCACAGCTTGCCCCATGGTGAACTGCGCTCAACCCTAGCGCGCAGGGACTCTTGCGCAGTCTGCTCATGCACAGTCCACTCATGCGCAATCTGACCCATGCTTCATCCCTCTCGCACGCTTCACTCATGCGCAATCTGACCCCTGCGCCAACCAGCTCAACTCGAGCCGACTTCTGCGCAGCTCACTCCTGCGCAGTTGGCCCCCTGGCGCACTTGACTCCTGCGTAACCCGACCCCAGGGACCCTTGTGCAATTTGTCCAATCATGAAGATTTGGTTTTATTTTTTCTTAAAGCTTGGCTCTCCTATGGCCCTGTATATTAATATTTTATTAGATATTTTATGCCCATTTTATATCCTTACGCCTTTTGTCATGAACTTGATTTTACTTGATATGTTTGGAATGACTATTGTACATGGCCTGGTATGACAAGGAACTAGCCTAACACGACAGTAACCCGTAGTGGTGCACTCCTGACATGACCAACCTGACATGATCGTGGCCCGTCGTGGCGCACTCCTGACAAGAACCCTGACATGATTTATCTTGATGCTGTTGCGACGGCTAACTTGACTCGTATAATCAACTTGACACCGTGGGTGTTCCTGCTTACTTGCTTGTGCAATCCATTTGTCTTGTCTTGCATCATGTCTAGGACGTGACTCCCTGGTTCCCACGGTCAGGGATTCATACTGAATATGGATTAGGCTAATGACTAGATCAAACTATAGTTCATGGAGAATTTCCAGTCACAGGCAATCTCGTTATCTGGACGCTCTTAATTGGACTTGTAGCTTGTCGACAAGTAGAGCACATTTCTAGCGCACTGTCATGTGTTGCACACTCTAAGTCACCTAAGGGTATATCGTCTCCGGGGCGATGTACCCAACCATACTCTCAACCCGCGGAAGGATAACTGGATGGTCTGCAGGGCTTGGGACTGGAAAATTCTCATTGCATATTGTTAGTAATTAGGCTTGTGACAACCCTAGTTAGTTAAAGTAGTAAGCCGTAGTAATTACTTGGCCGCTTGTGAATGGATGATGTCTAGCCCTGTCTAAGTCATGTCTAGTCCCTGTACCCTGGTACTCCTGAACATGATTGTTTTACTTGCTTTAACAATAAATGGATAGAGACAAGTGCTATTCAGGCGAAGGGTTACAACCTCGGTCCTTGTTTGGTTTACGGGTTGTAACCTGGTTTCCAGAATGGTCCCACGTCCCTAGTCGTTTATTGTCCTGGCGTGCTCCTTATTACTTGTACTTTTATTTTATTTCTTATGTTCTGATATGCTGGCTTTTGTTCTTATTTCGTGGCCTCCTTTGTGGCCCTTGCTCTTTCTGGGGTTTGACCCAGCTGGTTTTGTGTGGCCATATTTCGGAGCAGGTCCCGAGGATCTTCCGAACCTCCAGCCCGATAGTGGCGACTAGAAGGAACCCAGGCTACGAGTGGGTTTTCTATTTTGTTTCGCTCACTCTATTGTAAATTTATTCTTTTGAGGCATTTAGCCGACGAGCACCTGTTAGCTCGGTGCACTTTTACTTACTGTCTGCCTACGGGCTGTAAACATGATTGACAAATCCTAGGGTTGATCATGTATGACTTAACTCTTGCTAGTCCTAGCATTTTGTACAACTAGTTTCATGATCAGCTGATATGTAATATTTGGGACGCCTTTTATTGTATATTTGGTGGTCAAACATCTTATGATCATATTACTTGCTTGAGATTGAGACAATAGGCTTGACATAAGAGACCGTTGGCTTGTTGTAAACCCTCATATCTAGACTGCCGTGACCGTGTAGTTGAGATGTATTCTATTTCAATATACGTAGCTGGCTATATACGCCACCGCTCTCCAGTATTCTGGTTCTGGGGCGTGACATGGTTTAAGTGGTGGCCCATGCAGGTCTTATCAATCAAAAAATGTGAGGGTTTACCGAATAGATGTCTCAATCAGTATTCGCCTTTGATCTCCGCCCGTATTTTCAAATCCCTGGAATTCTTGCCCTGATTACATGCTTGTATCGTTGATCTGTCCTGGTCCTTCCTCATTGTTTCTCTGTGTTGTCTTCTTCAGCGGTACTGCACCTGACCCTGCCGATCAGCAAGGTGGAGCACCTCTCGTGGACCAGCAGCAACCTGGAGATCAAGCCCAGCATTCTGGAGTTGCCTCCCGAGTTGTACCTACTGGAGGAGAACCCCCAGTTCGGCCCGTCCAGCCTGTGGAACTTGATGATGGTACCTTGGTAGGTCTCATCAGGACCTTGATAGCTTCCCAGGATCGCAGAGGAGACGCCTTGCACCAGACTGTGGCAGATGCTTTGACCAGAGGCGGTCATCCATGGAACAGTACGGCCAACAGCTTCAAGCGCTTGAACCCTCCTTTTTTCGACGGCAGCGAGGATGCGATTACCGCAGACGCTTGGCTTCAGGATACCGAGGTGGTTCTGGAAGCAGCTAGGACACCTGAGAATAAGAAGGTGGCGGTGGTACGCTTGTAGTTGTTGGACTTAGCTCGCAGTTGGTGGGCAGCGCAAGCCATGGGATTAGTGGCACCCATTACTTGGGCAGTATTTAGAGAGAGATTCCAGACGAAATATTTTGATGCTGTGGCTCGGTACGACCTGCAGACGAGATTTACCAACTTGAAGCAAGGAGGCAGAACAGTCGATGGTTATACGACTGAGTTTTCTAGGCTTAGTAGGTTTGCCCCCACTTTGGTGGCGACCGAGTTTGATAGGGCCCAGCGGTTCCAGCAGGGGCTGCATTTGGAGATCTTGTTGGCAGTCGAGCAGTTCGAGTACCAGACGTTCGATGCAGTATTGAGGGCAGCTAGGAGGCATGAGTACACCTCCCAGCGGATCGTGGATAGGACCGGAGGCAGGAAGCGGCCCCACAGTCAGATGCACCAATCATCAGCTCCAGCCCCAGCAGCTAGAAGTTTGACCATTGGAACTCCGAGGCGGGCGGCCTCAGTAACGTCGGTTCAGCATTCAACCCCGACGTACCCGCATCAGCAGAAGTAGAAGCAGACTTCCGCGATGGGATGTTCTCATTGTGGGAAGCCGGGCCATGTGGTGTCAGATTATCGTAGGGCACAAGGATTGTGCCTAGCTTGTGGAGCGGCAGATCACAAGATAGGAGCCTGCCCGAATAGGGGTAGTTCTTCCTCTTCCAACCTAACCAGTCCATCGGTTAGGGGACCAGCACCCATGTAGCAGCATCAGTACCCAAGGCCATTGTTGCCTCAGGCCCAGGCATTCCAGCAGCAGTGTGCCCAGGCTCCAGTGCAGAGCAGGCAGAGAGGTTTCCAGCAGAGGGGACCCGCAGCTGGAGGTCAGGCCATGATGATGGCTATGGAAGAAGAAGTTGCACCAGGTGAGGTAGTGGCAGGTACTATTCTCGTCAACTCCTCTCCAGCATTGGTATTATTTGATTCTGGTGCATCGCATTCATTCATGTCTGCACGATTCGCGACACGGATAGGATTAGAGCCCGAGTCATTATCAGTGAGGCTCAATATACTTACTGGTAATGGTTTTGTGGGAGTAGATCGAGTGTTTTCCTCGTGTCGGATCGTAGTTAGCGGTAGAGAGTTCCCCGCTAGATTTATAGAATTCCCTATGGCAGACTATGATGTAGTCTTAGGCATGGATTGGTTGAGGAACCAGTATGCTAGGATAGACTGCCATATTGGCAGAGTTTTTTTCAGCGTTCCAGGCGAGCCAGAGTTTTTATTTTTCAGAGGCGCGGTGGAGCCATCCTCCCCAGTGTTGCGGATGACAGTAGCAGCAGTGCAGTTGTTCCGGATAGTTGAAGAGTTTCCAGATGTCTTCCCAGAGGAACTTCCAGGGATGTCGCCAGAGAGGGAGATCGAGTTCACTATAGACTTGATCCCCGGAACAGCACCAGTATCAGAGCGAGTCTACAGAATGGCGCCTTCAGAGTTGGAGATTTTGTATAAGATGATTGAAGAACTCAGGACCAAGGGATTCATTCGTGCAAGTGGATCGCCTTGGGGAGCCCCGATGCTTCTTGTAAAAAAGAAGGATGGTACGTCCAGGTTATGTGTAGATTATCGTACCTTGAACTCAGTGACAATCAAGAACAGATACCCTCTCCCGAAGATAGATGACTTGTTTGATCAACTTAAAGGGGCTTCAGTGTTCTCGAAGATAGACTTGCGGTCAGGATACCACCAGATCAGAGTCAGAGAGCAGGAGATTCCGAAGACAGCTTTTCGATCGAGGTATGGATATTGGGAGTTCCTTGTTATGCCATTTGGAGCGACCAATGCGCCAGCCGTATTCATGGACCTCATGAATCGTATTTTCATGCCTTATTTGGATCAGTTCGTGATCGTGTTCCTAGATGATATCCTGGTCTACAGCAAGAGCGAAGCAGAGCATGAGCAGCATCTCAGAGTTGTCCTTCAGACGCTTAGGGAGCATCAGTTGTACGCTAAGTTCAGTAAATACGAGTTCTAGCTCGATCGTATTTCGTACTTAGGTCACATCATTACTCGAGGAGGAGTGGAAGTGGATCCCCAGAAGATTGTGGCTATCGAGACTTGGCCAGCACCCAGTTCAGTGGCAGAGGTTCGCAGCTTCTTTGGATTGGCCGGCTACTACCGGCGATTCGTTTCAGATTTTGCAAGGATTTCAGCGCCGATGACCCAGTTGACCCGCAAGGATGTGCAGTTTGCTTGGACAGCAGAGTGCCAGGAATCATTTGAGAAGTTGAAGCGAGGATTGATAACGGCTCCCATTCTCATGCTTCCAGATGGGATCAGAGGATTTACAGTTTATTGCGACGCTTCAGGTAGAGGATTGGGGTGTGTCTTGATGCAGCATGGGAAGGTAATATCTTACGCATCATGTCAACTTCGTGATCATGAGAAGAATTACCCGACCCACGACTTGGAGCTGGCAGCAGTAGTGTTTGCACTTAAGCTTTGGCGATACTACTTGTACGGAGATAGAGTGGAGATATTTACTGATCACAAGAGCCTGAAGTATGTTTTCACCTAGAAGGATCTTAACATGCGGCAGAGAAGATGGCTTGAGCTATTGGTGGACTACGATGTGGATTTACAGTATCACCCGGGAAAGGCCAACGTTGTAGCAGATGCGTTGAGCAGGAGAGCCGGAGTTTATTTCCTGACGACGCAACCAGAGTTATTGGCAGATTTTCAGAATATGGGAATTGAAGTGGTTCTTCCTTCCAACGTGGCATTGATGGCCAGTCTACAGGTTCAGTCCAGCATAGTTGAGAGGATCCGAGTGGCACAGTCTACAGATTCCAAGCTTCAGTGGCTCAAAGTAGAGTATGAGGCAGGAAGAAGGCCAGAGTTATGTATTCATGAGGATGGTACACTTCGGCACGACACTCGTCTTTGTGTACCCAGTGGAGATATCAGACAGGAGGTTATGGCAGAAGCTCACAGCTCGCAGTATTCTATTCATCCTGGTGGTACGAAGATGTACCGTGATATCCGTCAGCACTTCTGGTGGAATGACATGAAGAGGGAGATAGCCCAGTTTGTCTCTCGGTGTTTAGTTTGCCAGCAGGTTAAAGCTGAACATCAGAGGCCCGCTGGACTTCTTCAGCCCTTGCCGATTCCAGAATGGAAGTGGGAGCATGTGACCATAGATTTTGTGACTGGATTGCCTAGATCCCCAGCTGGTCGAGATGCTATTTGGGTTATAGTTGACAGGCTCACGAAGGTGGCTCACTTTTTTTTCCTTCAGAGTTGGTCAGTCTACGGCTCAGTTGGCAGAGATGTACCTCAGGCAGATTGTCAGGCTTCACGGTATGCCCGTCAGTATCACCTCGGACCGAGATTCAAGGTTCACGTCGCACTTTTGGTGCAGCCTGCAAGAGAGTTTGGGAACTCGTCTCCAGTTCAGTTCAGCATATCATCCACAGACAGGTGGCCAGTCAGAGCACACAATCCAGACTCTTGAAGACATGCTGAGATCTTGTACGCTCGACTTCGGTGGTTCGTAGGAAGTTCACCCGCATCTGGTGGAGTTCTCGTACAACAATAGCTTCAAGGCCAGCATCCAGATGACACCATTCGAGGCTCTGTATGGAAGGAAGTGCAGATCCCCGCTAGCGTGGGATGATGTTGGAGAGAGGCAGATGCTTGGTCCAGAGATGATTGCCCAGACAGTTGAAGTAGTCAGAAGGATCAGAGATCGTCTTCGAGTTGCCCAAGACCGCCAGCGGCATTTGGCCGATGCTCATCGACGTCCCTTGGAGTTTGCTATCGGCGACCATGTATTCCTTAGGATCTCGTCTAACCGCGGCGTCATTCGCTTTGGCGTATGGGAAAAGCTTAGTCCTAGGTATATAGGGCAGTTCGATATCCTGGAGCGAGTAGGAGATGTATCCTATCGTCTTGCTCTTCCGTCGTCACTAAGTGAGGTGCATGATGTATTCCATGTGTCCCAATTACGACGGTATGTCCCGGACCCGAGCCACATCCTAGACCATTTGGAACTGGTTGTTGGTACCAACCTTTCGTATGAGGAGAGGCCCGTGTCTATATTGGACCGGAGAGAGAAGATACTCAAGAACAAGACTATTAACTTAGTCCGTGTTGCTTGGGGTCATCACTCTCTCGGTGATGGGAGCGTGAGGATGACATCCGATCGCGATATCCCTACCTGTTTGACTCGTAAGGTATAATGTCTTCCTTATGCCTTATGTCTTTCGTCCCTTGCTTGCATGTATGATTGTCTGATTGCTTGCCTGGTTATAGCTTGCATGTGATTAATATGGCTTGCTCTCGTCTCTCTAGCCTCTTAATTAAAATTCCGAGGACGAAATTCTTTTAAGGTGGGTAGAGTTGTAACACCCATATTCGAAATACGTATTTTATCAGGCGTATACGTATTTCGGACCTGTATTTTATTTTCTCGGATTTTGGCCTGTACTTGTAATTGACTTGACTTATAGATTTTGGATTTTTCGTAATTGGGTTTTACCTGGCTTGGTTTTATGTTGTGGAGAAGGTTGGTTTGGTTTGGTTTGGTTTGGTTTATTTTGCATTGGAGCACCTTAGCTAACCTCCACCCTACACTCAACTTATCCTCCACCATTAAAACTCCACCTACTTTTCTCTCTCCTCCATAATTCTCTCATTTATTTCTCCATCTTCTTCTTCCTTCCTCTACACAACACCAACACCCATAGGCAAGTGCACCTTGCCACTACATGAGAACCACTTTTTATTTGTCCATTAGCTAGATTAGGCCATGGAGATTAACATTAGAACTTGACATTTTATGATTTGGAGTCTCCATTGTTCTAGATCTAAGTTTCTTTATTTTCGGATTTACATGGTTTTGATCTATTTTAGTTGAGATTTTGTGGATTTTGATGCTTCCATGTGGAAGAGAATTCAATTTTACTCAAGTTAGACCCTTGGAAATCTAGATTTGGTTTTGATTTGACCATGATATGAAGATTTGAACTTTGGTGTTCTTGAAGAGTTCCTCTCGGCCTGGAGTAGCAGACTGTAGCCTGCGCTCTTTAGCGCAGTGCTGGACTGCGCATCCTCCTCTCGGCCTGTGCTCTTTAGCGCAGCGTCGACCGCGCAGCTTGCCCCATGGTGAACTGCGCTCAACCCCAGCGTGCAGGGACTCTTGTGCAATCTGCTCATGCGCAGTCCACTCATGCGCAATCTGACCCATGCTTCATCCCTCTCGCGTACTTCACTCATGCGCAATCTGACCCCTGTGCCAACCAGCTCAGCGCGAGCCGACTTCTGCGCAGCTCACTCCTGCGCTGTTGGCCCCCTGGCGCACTTGACTCCTGCGCAACCCGACCCCAGGGACCCTGGCGCAATCTGTCCAATCATGGAGATTTGGTTTTATTTTTCCTTAAAGCTTGGCTCTCCTATAGCCTGTATATTAATATTTTATTAGATATTTTACGCCCATTTTATATCCTTACGCCTTTTGTCATGAACTTGATTTTACTTGATATGTTTGGAATGACTATTATACATGGCCTGGTATGACAAGGAACTAGCCTAACACGATAGTAACCCGTAGTGGTGCACTCCTGACATGACCAACCTGACATAATAGTGGCCCGTCGTGGCGCACTCCTGACAAGAACCCTGACATGATTTATCTTGATGCTGTTGCGACGGCCAACTTGACTCGTATAATCAACTTGACACCGTGGGTGTTCCTGCTTACTTGCTTGTGCAATCCATTTGTCTTGTCTTGCATCATGTCTAGGACGTGACTCCCTGGTTCCCACGGTCAGGGATTCATACTGAATATGGATTAGGCTAATGACTAGATCAAACTATAGTTCATGGAGAATTTCAAGTCACAGGCAATCTCGTTATCTGGGCGCTCTTAATTGGACTTGTAGCTTGCCGACGAGTAGAGCACATTTCCAGCGCACTGTCATGTGTTGCACACTCTAAGTCACCTAAGGGTATATCGTCTCCGGGGCGATGTACCCAACCATACTCTCAACCCGCGGAAGGATAACTGGATGGTCTGCAGGGCTTGGGACTGGAAAATTCTCATTGCATATTGTTAGTAATTAGGCTTGTGACAACCCTAGTTAGTTAAAGTAGTAAGCCGCAGTAATTGCTTGGCCGCTTGTGAATGGATGATATCTAGCCCTGTCTAAGTCATGTCTAGTCCCTGTACCCTGGTACTCCTGAACATGATTTTTTTACTTGCTTTAACAATAAATGGATAGAGACAAGTGCTATTCAAGCGAAGGGTTACAACCTCGGTCCTTGTTTGGTTTACGGGTTGTAACCTGGTTTCCAGAATGGTCCCACGTCCCTAGTCGTTTATTGTCCTGACGTGCTCCTTATTACTTGTACTTTTATTTCATTTCTTATGTTCTGATATGCTGGCTTTTGTTCTTATTTTGTGGCCTCCTTTGTGGCACTTGCTCTTTCTGGGGTTTGATCCAGCTGGTTTTGTGTAGCCAGATTTCGGAGCAGCTCCCGAGGATCTTCCGAACCTCCAGCCCGATGGTGGCGACTAGAAGGAACCCGAGCTACGAGTGGGTTTTCTATTTTGTTTCGCTCACTCTATTGTAAATTTATTCTTTTGAGGCATTTAGCCGACGAGCACCTGTTAGCTCGGTGCACTTTTACTTACTGTCTGCCTACGGGCTGTAAACATGATTGACAAATCCTAGGGTTGATCATGTATGACTTAACTCTTGCTAGTCCTAGCATTTTGTACGACTAGGTTCATGATCAGATGAGATGTAATATTTGGGACGCCTTTTATTGTATATTTGGTGGTCAAACATCTTGTGATCATATTACTTGCTTGAGATTGAGACAATAGGCTTGACATAAGAGACCGTTGGCTTGTAGTAAACCCTCATATCTAGACAGCCATGACCGTGTAGTTGAGATGTATTCTATTTCAATATACGTAGCTGGCTATGTACGCCCCCGCTCTCCAGTATTCTGGTTCTGGGGCGTGACAGTGTGGCTCGACTTAGGATAGGAATATAGGCTATACTCATTCACCTAAATGAGACGACTAGTTATGACAATAAAGTATTGAGATAAAAATTCGCAAAATATATTTGAAATTGAAGGGGTAGTGGCATCATCAAGGAAGAACCTTATCTGAGGTTCTAGAATAATCCTGAGCATTGGATGATCATTCAGACGAAGGGTGTCGAGCTTCTACTCATACTAGAATGTTGACTTTTCTAACAAGGTTTCCTAGGATAACAATTGATTCTGGAGGCTATGGCTAACTAATCGTGGAAGTTCATGACCTAACTTATAACACTCTAGAACTTCTTATCTCTAATCCCTTGCTCACTTCTGTGACATGGTCTTCTCAGAGGTTTCTTCACTAACAGGGTATCACACACTAAGAATGTAGTCCGCTAGGTCCTAACCCTCTTTGATCTCTATTACCTATCCATAGTGCAACTTATATGATACATCCTACTTCATAACCACTACATGTAACTTAGTCCAACCTTAGTGTTCTATTTACGAGGTGTTCTAGGAATTCTACTACCCTATATCAATGGGTATGACCCACCAGTCTTCTTAAGGTAAGGTTTTCGATTTCACCCTCAATTCTCTAGGTAGGTCTAATCTCAAGGGATATAAATGCTAATATATTTTTTAAACTTTAAGCCATACTTCCATAGATCACCTTTCTACCTTTCTTAAACGATAGATTGCAATTTGGCTCTTTTTAGTCTGCCATCTAGCACTCATGAATACGTCGATCCATTATACACCTATCTATTGAGTAAAGGTAGAAGTTAGCGCTAGAAGATGCTCACTGAATCATTTTATTCATAATGAGACCCTTTGTCCCCTTCCAACTAGTCTTCCTCGGATGACTACCACTCCCAATGGGAACTGCAACTAATCTCTAAAGTTCTACTATATGTTCCCACCAAATTCCTCCAAAACTTCTATATCTAACCTAGACAAGATTAGAATGGTTGTAATCCACTGGTCCCAAAGTCTCTCGCTAGAGTTAGGTTGTCGATGAGAATCCTATATTACCCATCCGATCTGCTTGGTCTACCTAATAGATGTATCTACCTAATCCTTTCTTAATAATCATCCACTTTTATAATACTCTATGAACTACGTTCTATTCAATAATGGAAGAGATGGTTCACCAAGCACGAGCATTTGTCTTTCCGAAAGAGAGAATGACGAGAATCCAAAACAAGGAGGTCAAGGAAGTTGATCGACTTTAATTTTGAGTTTCAAGGACGTTGGATAAATTCAAAAGAGTTTTCAAGGCAGTTGTGGATTGAGATCCTATTATATTATCCTATTACAGGCCCGCTCGGTACAGTAACGTAACCGAAACGGTTAGCTCGACCTGCATGGGCCACCACAAAGTATGTCACGCTCCAGTCCTAACATACATAGGACTAGGAACGTAAGCATGCCAGCTGTACGGCTAGAGTAAGTATTCCCAATTTAATGGACTTATCCTAATCGTAGTACTCTGTCTCAACTATGTCTCAATCCATAATAATGAACAAAATCAAGAACAAATAATATAAGTCATGGTCTGCAGCCCATCAACATATATGTTTGGAATGGACCCGAAAAATAATATAGGTCCAGTAAAGCTAGGCTATGACGGCAGAAATAGAAATAAATAGTACGAAGAACATAAAAGTGATAATAAGAAATACTACCAACAATACCTGGATCCTACAGAACACATCTCGATAACTTCATGCCGGAAGTCCACTAACACTTGGAGAGATCACCAGGTTCTCAGAGGGACGTAACAAGATACAACAATTAGCCACAATATGAACTGTAGAAGTAATATATATGCATATGAATATAACTGACAAGGTAAACTATCCATCTAAGTGTAATGCGCTTGAAGACTACTTTGGTATGTATGAGGAGGTGAAGGAATAAAGCATAGTATCCGCTAGAGGCTTTCGCATGAACTAGTATACATTCGGACCGTATCCGACGCACAATCAAGGCCACTAAATGGATATATCCCCTAGCCATACTTTGCATCACTAACATACCTTCCGACCATATTTTGACGTGTGGTCAGTGACCGCTGCCAGATATATCCTCTAGTGACACACCCATAACCGAAAATCTATGAACCCATAACCGGGCAACTATGAGGCTAAAGGTGGCTATCTCATACACCTACTGGTAGTCTTCCCCACCCATGTCTTGTACCAGTCATATCCATGACTCGAACAATACATATCTCAATGCAAGTCACTTACAAGACTCACACTGACTCTATATGAACCGACACATGAACCACTCGTATTGGTAGCTAACCGAATGCTTAAGCTCGTGCTAACACAAAGTATCTCTCTCACAGTGTCATTTAATGATACATGACTAGTCATAGAAAAATAATTTCAATACGAGGAGGTCTACTAGCACGCTAGGTCACACACACCTACTATATGTCATCGATGGCATCATCGATGATACTCAAGTCACACTTGGACGCTCTCCTAACACATCTAATCCTAACACATAATAACATGTCTATGTATAACAGAAAATAAAATAAGATCACAGTGGCAAGGTATCTTACCTGGAATCACCGCGAGAGTGCAGATTATGGATCCGGCTCCAACTTCTGCAGTTTTGATCTCACGAACTCCTATAAATATATATAACTAGCATTAATAACCATACGAATACTATTGCTATCATTAATATATATATATATATATATATATATATATATATATATATATATATTTGAAGAGGGGGGTATTTTATTGATGTATAAGGCGCAAAATTCTGATGCCTATACAAGTAAGAGTGCCACACGCAAGAAAGAAAAGGACCAAAAAGGAAAGGACAACAAAGCTAAGAACAGAAACAAAACACTGCGTCGGAGGCGGCTAGTCCCAGGCTACCCAGAAGCTATCATCGGAATGGGAGCATCGCCTGCGGACTCTGCTGATCTGGTGCTGAACCTCAGTTATCAGTTGTTGGGGGTGGAGTTGACATCCTTCATACCTGAATTTGTTCAGGTTCTTCCACAGGACCCAAATCCCGACGACTACAATGATCTGCCGGCCGTGGGAGGTTCCCCAGCTAGCCAGAAGATCGTTGAAGCCCCCGGAAGGATGATTCTGCCTGCACCTGGAGCTGAGGCTGGTCCACATCTGCGTTGATAGATCACCAGAAAGGAGGACGTGGTCCACCAACTTTTCTTTAGGGGATGTACAACAGTGACATCTCGATGCAAGGCTGTAGCCGAAAGATGCGATAGAGTCGTCTGTGGGGAGTTTCCTTCTCTGAGCTCTCCAGACCAGGATCGACCATTTGATGGGTATGCATGGTTGCCAGAAAGGGGCAATGAGAGTGCACGGAGTGCCTGTCCCTTTAGCTATGAGTCTGGCAGATGCTAGCGAGAAAGGGCCTTTCGGAGTCGGGGTCCACCGTAGGGAGTCTAGCTTGTTAGAAATCTACAATTGAGCGGCTGCAAGTCTGTCTGTCGCTTCCTGGCCGAGCCTATCTCACACTTTGTTCCAATTCCATCCATGATCGGGATCCCACGGATCGTGGATCTCTTCGATATGGGGATGTTGAATGGCATGAAGCTCATCACCCAGCCAACGCTCGAAGCTAATCGAGGCATGGCCGTTGCCCAGTCGCAGGCGGATTAGTGGTTCGGCGAGAGCTTTACCGCGAGACATGCGGTGCCAGGTGGCCGAGGATCTGCTGTTCACCAAGGCGGTAGTCGGGTGAGAGAATCTGAAGTATCTAGCCTTCATGAACCTGGTCCAGAGAGAGTTGCCCGTGCGCATCTTCTACCATAACTTCATGGAGCATGCATCCACTAGGTTCTCCAATCGACTAAATCCCAACCCACCCTCCTTGGTGGGTTTAGCCATGGTGCTCCAACTAGCCCAATGGTGTTTGTCTTTCCCGTGGCTGCTCCCCCAAAAGAATCTGACGAAGAGGGATTCGATCGATGTGATGACTTTCTTTGGAGGTCCGCAAACGGCCAAGGTGTATATGAGAACGGAGGAGAGAACATGCCGAATCAGAATCAGCTACCGCTAGACGAGAGAGTGGCATTATGCCAGCCCTCAATCTTCTTTCTGATAGAGCTCACAATGTACTCGAAAATGTTAGAGTTCGACTTGCCGTACACCAACGGGCAGTCTAAGTAGAAGAATAGAGGGTACGCTGTGGTGTATGGAGTCAGGTTGGATAGCTTGTTGGAGTGGGTCTTGTCAGCTTTGTGGTGGGTGTAGATGACGCTTTTGCTTTTGTTGACTCGTTGACCGGAGCATTGAGCGTATCTTTCCAGCATTTTATGGACAACTTCCATCGAACCGATGTCGCCAGAAGAGAAGATGAGGACATCATCGGCGTAAGCAAGGTGAGTGCTAATAGGGCATCCGGTGGTGGTGTGATAATGGTGGAATTGAGTGTTATAGGTCATGTTGTTTAGGTTTCTGTTGAAAGCTTCGGCAGCGATGATGAAAATGGTGGCAGAGAGGGGATCTCCCTGGCGCACGCCTTGGCTGGAGGGAAAGAATCCTTCTGCTTGACCGTTGATGACAGTAGAGAACATGGAATTGCTGATGGATCTGTAGACAATGTTAATCCACGGTTCAGAGAAGCCGAAGGCTCTGAACACCCAGATCATGAACTGCCAGTCCAGGAGGTCGTACGCTTTTTTTATGTCAAGTTTGATAGCGACGTTGCCTCCTCTAGCTAGAAATTTCATACAGGTGACCGTTTCTTGAGCGAGGAGGATATTGTCCGCGATGTTCCTTCCCTTGACGAAGCTTCTCTACTCTTCGTAGATGATCTTGGACAGGAGGTAAGACATGAGATTAGCGATGATCTTCAAGATGATCTTGTTGGTGAAGTTGCATAAGCTTATAGGCCTGAAGTCTCTGAAGGTTTATGGGCTCTCTTTTTTGGAATAAGAATGAGATTCGCCTTGGCAATGGATGTCGGTATCTCGCACCTTGGAAGAAAGCAATGGTGGATTCAAGCAAATCGAAAGCGATAATGTCCCAACAAGTTTTGAAAAATGCCCCAGAGAACCTGTCAGGCCCGGGTACGCTGTGTTCATCAAGCATCCAGACTGCAGCCTTAACTTCCTCAGCAGATGGGGTGACCATGAGCATGTCATCATCTAGATCGGTGATGATAGTGGGGACCTTGGAGAGGAAATCGTCGTCCTTGACGATTGCCTCTTTGGTGAAGAGGGATGAGAAGAACCGTACAGCCGCCTCCTGAATGCTCTTCTGGTCGTGGAGCTGAGTGCCATTGTCGTTTATGATACGATAAAGAATAAGCTGTTATCTATGCCCCTTGACACACGTGCGGAAGAAACCAGAGTCGCGATCCCCTTCCAGATCCCAGGCAAGCCTAGCTTTTTGTTTCCAGAATTCTGTCTCGACCTTCAGACGAGACTTTGAGAATAGCTTTGGAAAGGTTGAGCGAAGCCCGAGCCTCCAGGGTTTGTTCCACCATGTACCGAGTTTTCGCTCTGGTGACATTGTCCTCGGTAGTGCTGATCACCTGAAATATGTTGCCGAACGCGGCCTTGCTCCAAGAGGAAAAAACCTTGCTGGTGGCGGAGAGTTTGGCTGCCACTCTAACAAGGGGGTCGGGGTCATCAGAGGAGCTCCAGGAGCGGTCACAACTGGGATGAACTGAGGGTGGTGTCTCCAGAAATTCAAAAAATGGAATAGTTTTTTGATGTGCTAGGAATTACTGTTGATCTCGATGAGGAGAGGGAAGTGATCCGATTCCTTGGAGTTCAGGTGAGAAAGGTTGGATATGATTCCCATATCAGCCTAGGGGCCGTTAATCAGAATACGATCCAGACGGGAGTATTGTCGACAATGGCCTTTCTGTATGTTGCACCAAGTGAAAGCGTTGCCGAAAAAGGGGAGGTGGGTGAGTTGCACATTGAAGATAAAGTTGTTGAATTCTTCCATGGCCGGAAGGGGGGCGGCCCTCGGACTTCTCAGAACTGCAAAAATTGTGTTGAAGTCTCCGAGGCAGATCCACGGGAGGTTGTTGGAGGGAAGGTGAGCGGCTAATAGTTGATCCCAGAAAAGTCTACGCTCTGGAATATCGCAGCTGCCGTGGACTGGAGAGAGGAGATCTCGGGATCGCAGCTTCGGGTGCTCAACCTAGCACGAAAGAGTCTGTCTGGAGTCCTGAACCAGGCTGAACTTGATCTAGCAGAGAAGAAGATCCAGATATCGTGGCATCCGATGACGGCTGTCGTGAATTCGATACTGACCCGGGTCCCTTTTAGTCTTTTCTGGGAGATTTTGGGTTCTATGACGACAAGGATGTCTATACGGTGCGTTTTCGTGAGGCTGATGTTTCTGTTCAGTGTCGGTTTATTCGCAAGACCTCTCACGTTGCATGAAAGGATGTTAAGCATTAAGTATGGGAAGGGGATCTGGGTTGTGGAGCTTCGCAGCTGACCTCGTGGTCCTTGTCGGATGCTGTCCTTGTTTGTTCTTACCCTTCTTCTTGTGGAGTTTGTTAGTGTTGTTGGCGCTGTCTTCTGAAGGGTTTAATGTTGTCCCTGTGAGGACAACTGGACTACTCCTGTGGTCTTCTGTCCTAGTGTAGGCGACCGCATTTTTGGATCCATCTGAGTCCGTAAGGGCGCTTAACGGATTGTCGGGATCCAAGAATCCTGCTTCCTCAGCTTGTCGAATCCTATCTGTGATCTCTTGATCCAATGGGCATTGGGTGGCTTTGTCGTTATCTGGGGAGGTTAGTTGGAGGATGTCACCTGTCTCTGGCTCTGTAAAACACGTGGCTTTGGACCCCTCCTCAGTACTCTGGGCCTTGGTGTTAGGAGCCTCGGTACTGACGAGGGACGGACTGCCAGCAGGTGTGGTGGACTTTTTCCTATCTGCCGGATCTCTGCGCTTTAGGATGATGACCGCAGTGGGTGATTTCACTTATGTCTCTTCTTTGTTGGTGATGTCCGCCATGCTCAGCGCTTTAGATATGTTAGTGGTGGATATCGGGTTGGATTTTAGTGATGTGGGACTGCCATGTGAGGAAGGGGGAGAGGTGACCGCTTGGGTTAAATCTGTGCTATCTTCAAATCTGAGATGTGAGTTTGAGGGTACATAGCTTTGATTGAGACAAGTCCCTCTGTTGTTTCTGCAGGTTTATGTCCTTGCGGCCGGTATCTTTTTTTGTCTCAACTCTGGATGAGCTTTATAACAGAATTTGGTGAGGTGACCTCTGATGTGACAATGATTGCAAAACAGAACATTGTTGTCATAGATTAGTGGCTGGGTGTGGGTTTGCTGCCCAAATTCTATATTAATAAATTTAGGAAGTTCTTTGGAGATGTCGAGTTCCACGCATACTTTTGCATAGTTGGCTCTGGTGAGGTTCCTCGTTTCCTCTGCCATAGCCACGAAGGTACCAAACGAGTTGACAATCCTTTTGATCGTCGCAGGGATGAAGCAAATCAGGAAGGTTAGGTAGTGTGACCCAAGCTGCCACTATGGGCGAGTCTTCTCTAGGGTTGAGGGTCTGTGACCATCTGACTACTGTCATAGTTTTGGAGTCCACCTTGCTGGTGCCGTGGGTGAGAGCAATTCTTTGATCTTCTTCTGCAGAAAGAAGCAACAAAATGCTTTTGGGATCCAAGGGAGCCACTCTGTACGCTGATGTGAACTTCCATTTGGCAATGTATTCTTGGACTTTGGCTAGTTTAGGGCAGCCCGAGGAGAATTGGAGAACGAAGGTGAAGGAGAACCTCTGGTGCAGAGAGGACATGTCAGTGTCGGAGAAATGGATCGATAAGGGCTGACCCTCTGAGGGTAGGGGTATTCAATCTCGGGGAGCAGAACAACTGGAATGATCGGACGCTGCAGTCCAGCGCGGTCAGCTCTCACCATGTCGGCGAAAGAGACGGGGGGAGAGGGTGGGTGGATTCGGAATGGGCAGCCGCTCGAGGAGGGTGAGAGGGTGGGGGGCCGCCGGAGGAGGGAGAGAGGCTGGTTGAGCCAATAGCCGGAGGTGGGGCTCCGGAAGCTGCTGCTCCGAGGGGTCCGGGCAACCCTGCGAGCGAAACAGCTGGCATGGGCATATGAAGGGGGACCATTCGGGAGATACCCAGCTATGGAGGAGGGGTTGCTGCTCGGAGGACACTCGTTCTGTCCGCCGGTCGCCTGAGTGGGAGTGCGACCAGGCGCAAGGAAGAGGCTGGGGCCATCGGTCGCAGGACCATGAGCTGGAAAATCCGGCTGTCTAGAGGGCGCATGGGGGGTGAGCCCCCGGGCTTATAGGAGAGAGCTCCTGATGGCTGGAAGGACATGCCAGGCGTATAGGAGTCCCCACGGGTCGGGTGCATAGGCGGGGACAGAGGCTCTGCAGGGGACTCCCCCGGCTTGGCAGGACTGCCTCCGACACCGGGCGCATATTCGGGGACGGCATCAGGGCGCTGAGCGGTCCCCTCTAGCAACTGAGCGAGCGGACCACTAGGAGTGGGAGCATGAACTAAGCCGCCGCCGGGGCGCATAGGAAGATCCCGCAGCCTGGGATGTACCTGGAGGGGGCAGGTGGCCGCAGAGGGCTCCACAGGTATATATATATATATAGGATTAACTAACTATCAACTAGTCATAATACATACTAGTCATAATATCATTCCTAAGACTAACAAAATTCCACAAAATAGATATATATATATATATAAAATATTCAGTATTAATTCCAATACAAATCTTTAATATTCTGGAAATAATTTTTATATAATTATTATTGCTAAAAAAACTATTTAGAAGTCAATTCATGATAAAACTAATATACATATTGATAAATCCATGATATTAGAAATTATTTAACCATAAATAAACTAACTTTAGTAATCTAAATTAAATGGTAAACAATTATTTAAATTATCAAATATTCATGATCATGAGTCTAGGATCGATAATATGGAGCATTGGATGCACACAAAATTATTTAGGACTCATAAGATGGTAATGTCGATAGTTTGTTTTACGGTAGAATTTTGTCCTTCAAAGATTGAATGATTCAAGAATTAAAACGACAAAATTATGAAATATTCATTGAACGGGAATTGTAGGTAATCGAAATACGGTTGTTTTCTTATGTGATATCAATGGTAAAAGTGAAGTTATACATTTCAAAACTGTCACGCAATGAACAGTGTCAGTTCTAGACACACTTTGGTAAAATGTGTGCTTCGAAAAATTGAGAAAGAAATTCGACATGAAATTTTATATGAAGATACTAGACACATAGTAGAACCCATAATTTTTGGTTCCAAGAAGTTTTGATATCTAGAAGTGGAGAAAACGCATTCACAAAATGGTATACCTGCTGTGTTAATTCAGCACCTCTTCGGTTGAAGTTTTGCCAAGTTATTGGCCCTTGCTTCTTGCCAAAGTGCCCGAGGGGTTCCTTGAGTTGATTGGGTGAAATATGGGGAAGAAAAGGCCTAAAATCTGCTATGGTTGCATGAAAAACGGTGAAGGATGGGGATTAATAGTGGCGGCCAAAGGAGATTCTAGAGTTGGCCGAACCTTACAAGGTGCTCTCTGGTTGGGATGTTTATGGAGGTTAGGCGGCTGGTTTATGAGGGAGTAATGTTAGGGTTTAGTTGGTTAATATATGGAAGAATTTAGGGTTAAATTTGAGGAGGTTTCAATAGGGTTTGACCCTCCTAATTGTAATTATGGAAAGGGGTGCAAGTGGTTTCCTAAAAAAAATAAAGGATGCTTGACTTTGGTCAAAGATGCATGAATTTATGCACATGACTGTGCATAATTCAATAAATTCAAATTGGAATGATTACATTATGGGTTGGAAACCTAGGGTGGTCCCCATTAGGCTATGTTGGTTGGGTTTAAGTCTCGAAATTATTTCTAGGTCGATTAAACACCGAAGTGGCTAAAAAGGGTCGCATGTGCCATTTAAAAATAAGTAGTGCATAGGACCTAAATTGTATGGCACACTCTTGGCATGTGTGTAGTAGTCTAAAAATAAGTTGAAACCATATATTGGGTCGTTTAGGTTGGATCAATGTCAAGTTCGAAATTTAAGTTAGAAGTTACGAATTTTTTTATGGTAGATAACTTCTTGGCCTAAATTGACTACGAAGTTGTGCGAAGCAAATAGAATACAAGAAGACATATGTGAGTGGGGCATGATATACCAACTCGAAGGTAAACTTGTCTAGGTCAAACTCAAGAAGGAAGTTTCTAGAGTTTGGCATTTCTTGTGCTCCAAAAATCAAAACTACGGAAGAGTATATCTTATGATCATGAATAAAAGTGGGAGAATATATATATATATATATATATATATATATATATATATATATATATATATATATATATATTAATAACTAGACTAAAAAATAATAAAAATAAATAAATAAATAAGTCTAAAAATCCACATGGCTTACAACTTATCCACCTTAGGAGATTTTGTACTCAAAATTAAACATATAATAATATATAACATTAATAATAACAAATAATCCATGACACCGTTCTTACTTCTTCTTACAATCCTTCTGAACATATCCCTTCTTGCTGCAAAAGTAACAAGTCGGAGCTCCTTTGTCTGGTACAAGACGACCTTCTACTGAAGATGTACTTTTGACCGTCTGATTGGTCTTACATGTTATCATCAAAATCAAAATATGAAATATGATATAAAAGAAACTAATCAATCATGATTTCTAGAGGACTCTACTACTAGTGAGATTCTAAGTTCATATAACCTACCAGGAAATATGATAACCTTAGTTCTAGATCCGTTCTAACTTAAGCAGCAAAGTCAAGGTATGATCCTACTTTCTACGGAGTCCTAAGTACCATTATGGTGCTATTTGTCAATGAAAAAAATATTACTAATTCAACACTATTCCTATATAAGTCAGGTGTTCAACAAAATAGAAGAAAAATAATACTCTACTCCTTCTGACTATCAAGAGGCTATATAATTGGTTTTACAAGTAAGCCTAAAATTTTGTATATATCTGCTAGACAAGGGTCGAGGCTGAGCCGAACAGATACACACACCTTGATATTCTTATAGTCAGGGTGTTTTATAGATCATTTTAAGGCTAGTCTTACCATATATAGAGATAGTCGTACTCGAAACTTCATACTCTATTTAATACTTCTAGGTCACCTATCGTGATATTAGCACTCGATAGAAATCCCTCTAGTACTTCTATTTGCAAATACAAAATTTTTACAAGAAAACTAGCTTACAAACTAAGAAAAAGAAAGTACAAGAGTACAATTTGATTCTGGAGAAGTATAACTGTAGGAATCTGATCAGAAGACGATCACTTTATCCCTTGGACGATGTGATATCGAAGACACGAGCCTCTGTAGGATGCAACAATACTTTAGCAGGAGATTATGATCATTAGTGATACTTTAGAACTGATTTGAAACTCTATTTTTAGAGTTCTGAAATAACTGTTTCTGAGTTGTACGTACTGTGTGTTGTGCGCCACCTATCCAGTTGCACGAATGGTTACTTGAACTGCTGGAGACATATGGAATCCTGTGAGTGAGATGCGCATGGTCGTGGACAGCGTAGTGGACACATTCTTCGAGATTAGTGGCATACGCACCACATCATTTTGCTTCTGGATGAAAATTGGTTAAATGGTGCTAGTTTGATATGTTACGCCGGGCGCAACATGATGAATAGCGCCCCTTACTGTTCAGTCTTCATTAACTACCTCCTGCCACTTGATGACTGGCACAAGACAGCTGTCAGCATTTATTAAAAACTGATATAGTTTTCTCGAGCGTCGCGCTTATCGGGGTTCAAAGAGATATTCTCCAACTGTCGATCTGTTAGTAATCATGACTTACGTTACAGCTTCTCGAGGAAGCTTGCCACGTGGGACTCGTGCACCCTAACTTTGGCACAACCTGAGTATCGCACAACCTAGTGACCAGGTGCTATTTGATGCTGGCGCCTTTTTAAGAGTGCCGCCCATTTATTTTTGAGCTCCTACAAGACTGCCTTCAAAGTTGTCAAAGTTTAAAAAAATTTAAACTTTGAAATACTTTAAATTTAGAGGATATTGACATGAGTTTGCCTGTCAACAACATAACCGACTCCGACTTTCGAGCGCAAGTTGCGCAACAGTTACAAAACGTTTCTTAGGCTATAAATAGCCATTTTCGAGAGAGAATTTTTTTACCAAAAACTTTTATTTCCCCAAACCCTTCATCTCCTTCTTCTCAACTTCAAAAGCTTTTTCGACCATGGCACCAAGGAAGTCTATTGCTGACAAGGGTAAGGGCATCAATGGGCCTTAGTCGTATGCGTTACCGATGAGGGCAGCTCAATATGCACTACCATCGTCGAGAGCTGAGAGAGCAAACCAGTCGCTCGAAGGTGATCCTTGGGAAATAAGTCGACTGCTCCTTAGGCGTCGGTCAGAGTCGACCATCTCTTCTTAGAGCTTTGGTTGACCTGCGCACTCTATAACGTGTGCGTCCTCCTTTTAGGGTGCAGGCGCACACTTCATCACTTGTATCTCCTCTATTTAGAGTGTCGGCTACAACATAACACACACTGTTCGTCTTTACGAACTGTGTTACACAAGTTTCAAACTTGCGCCTTCTGAACTTGTGCGATTGCGCATGTCGGACTTGCACACCTTGAACTTGTGCCTTCTAAACTTGCGCAATCGCGCATGTCGGACTTGCGCACCTTGAACTTGTGCCTGGCACAACTCGTGAATTTGTGCAATCTAATCAAGCACAAAAACTCGCGTAACCTCGAGCTTGCGCACTTTGTTTTAAACTTAGAGATTGTTGCATAGACTTGTAATTGAACTTTGACCCCTTTCTTTTTGTAGTTGATCTCAGGGAGGACCAGATGCTGAGAGATTAGCTTCGGCCTTCAGAGTATCAGAGTACCAAAAAGACTTATCCTACGTATCATACCTTCAGTACGATCTTACTGATTCCAGAAGAGCCATGCTAGCAGCCTAAGAGGGTAGCACCTTATTATGCCTGATGAACGGTGAACCCCTAGAAAGTTTGGACCATGTCATACACAAGAAATCAGCTTTCTTATTTGGAGATGCAATCAAGAAGACGACCTAACCCAAACCGAATAAAGAGGACAAAATTTACCAATCCGGGGATAGAGTTATATATCTTACTGAGATGTCGAGACATATGTCCCTGTCTCGATATACATACTCCAGTTCCCTCCGACGGATGGCATGGGATCTGACCCCAATTCAACAGGCCAGGGTTGGAAAAATATGCTACAGACTGGGTCCCCAGAACAAGGATACATTCTACAGCACTTCAGAGAGATATAGCTCTCACCTGAGAGGACTAAAACCAAGCTGCGTGCCTCCTGAATATTCATCAATGCTAATTCCCGTCAGAGTGCCCATTTTTACAAACATATTCACTAAGGCTGAGGGAAGACATTCGGATCAAACCATGCGGTTAACAGGCTTGGTGAATTACGACATAAAGTGCTGGAACATCATCGTAGTTTGGGTTTTGGATCAATTCAAAGACAAACTACTCAAAATAGAGCTTTATGATCCAATTTGGACTATTTCTCACGACATTCGTCCTAATGCCCACATATTTTTGGCTCTGATAGAACGATACAATGATAGGACCGACACTTTCATGACTCCTCACGGAGAGATTGGATTTGCGCTTTATGAGATAAAATACCTTTCATACTTGCCAATGGGTGAAAACCCATATGAAGAGTACGTGCCAACAAATAAGGAGCTGGATATCTTGTCAGCAGAGAACCCTCAAATGGTGGATGTGTTTGAGGAGCTTTTGTGCCACTACCTGGTTTGTTCCTTTTATTATCAGAGTGCTTCCAAAGGGACCTGCTACACGACCAAATAACTGTCGTACTTATTTTTGGGCCATGTCCTAGAAGATAAGATTGTCGAGAGTCAAGCTTGTGACCCTTGCTTCTTCAAACAGCTCAGCCGCAGCGATATAAAAAAGTTGATAGAGAAATCCAAGTATTTTGATAACATATTGAATGTAGATTGGCACCCATTCACTTCTGGTGCTTCCATCGAAAGTTACCTTAGGTAGGGTTACAAGCCTATGTTTCGAGAAGCCCAGTTGGCAGATTTTCTCTCTTTATGGCTACGGTGGTGTTATGATTTGCTAGCAGCCATAATTCCGAGGAGGATAGATTGCTGTACCTAGGTTTTCGTCCCTAGGCTTTCTTTGTACAAGCGAGTTTGAATTGTGAGTCTAAGTTCAGTCCTCCTATATAATTGTTCTGTACTTTTACAATCAATGGCAAATAAGTAGTTTGTGGTACCTGGAGCCAGTGCCGTTTGACAGATTCCATCGAGGCGTGCTATTCGCTGTCATGCATTTAGTATTCGGCTACAAGATGGATCTTCTTTCGACGATGACGTGCCGTTTGAACGCATGCCTGCGTTCTTTTATTGACACCGTCATAAATGACAACAACGCTTGGGACGACTTTCCTCGTATCGAAATGCCCTACACCTATTTATTTGGGTGGTTGTTGTTGCACTATCCCAGCTTGATGAACCCTGATCTGGGTACAGTCGGAGGAGACTTCATCAGGCGTTATTTTACTGCCCGATGGAATATAGACGCACTTTCAGAGTGCAGAAGAGCTCTGAACCGAGGTTCTGGATGGAGATTTCAATGCGTTCCTCCTCCTCCAGGATATGAGAGTCTTCCAGCCCAACTCATGGATTTAGAACCGATGTCTCTCCGTCTGTCTCTGGATAATTTTGCATGGTTGAAGACGATTTAGCCATCTTATCTAGTGTACCGGTTTGAGGGTGATTGTTTTCTGGAACCAAACCTACCAAGCCGATTTGCTCGGCAATCGACTACGACCAGATGCATGTGGGTAACGCCAGCACCTGTTTGCAGGCTAAGGATTATCTAATAGATGGTGCTAGAGCTTGGAGATACTATAGTGCAAGAGGCACCCAGGCCATATTCTCAATTCCCAATGCTTTCCCTGAAATAGGTCCTCGTATGTTATATACATACGTGAATTTTTATACTTCAGCCAACCGTTTTGCCAAAAATTTCAACTTGGCTAACAGTTTTGCAAGTGAAAAACGGACAAGAGCTGGGGTCCATACTGCACAATTATTTAGGGATAATAAAAATCATGACCCCGCTAATGAGCCTCTGGAAGCTTCTCTCATGGGCTTTCCTAACGAAGTCCACGACCCTTTAAATGTGTTGCTCAGGAAGCGTAAGGAAAAGTCTTCCAATAAAGAGGCCAGCAAGAGACAAAGGACTGGAGAATCGTCTGCTCCATCACATCTAGACGAACTTCCTTCTTCTCTCAAAGCTCCTCGTGGGAGGAAAAATAAAACAATAGTGATAATTACCGAGTAGCCTGTGACCAGGACAACCAGGTCCCAAACCAGGCAGATGAATAATGGACATTCCCCTGGAGGAGGAGAGGTGACTCCCTTTTCAATTCCAAAGAATAGTAGAGTTGTCCATGAAGACGTTATCAGGGAGCCCAATGTGCAAGACCTCGACGACGTTGAAGAATAACCTCAGACATCTTTATACGTAAAATTAGAAGGAAGTTAATATTGACTCAAGCAGACCGTCGAGAAATTGACGATTCACCTACTCCTTTCATGCCGAAAGAGTCTTCGAGTCGACCTGATGCATCTTGCCTTTGCAAGATCTGCCGTCTCCACCAGGTGGTTTTAATATTATTTTAATATGATCATGATTGAGTAAAATATTGACATTATTCTTTTTCATTTGCAGAGGCTACATAAATCGGTGCTTCGACTCCAGTCACCATATAGATGACTATTCCTGCGACTACACTAGCTGTAGCAGGAATAATGATGTCATCTCCAACTCCCGAGATCCCGAAGACTACACTTCCTAAGAAGGTGTTGCCTTCAACGGACTCCAATCCCGATGTCGTAGCTCCCTCCATAGCCCAAACTCCTACCCTCTCTCAAGAGAATTAAGAAATGATAGAGGCTCTTAAATATTGTGACTTCGAAGATGATTCGATCGGAGGAGATTCTATGGACGCTGTTCCTGATCCTGATAAAACTGGGGCAGATCCAGTTCCCGTAAAAGTTTTTAAAGATCAAGACTTGATGGCTGAAGTGGTCCATATTACTAACGAGGGTGAAGAGCACCCCATTGATGAAGAAGGGCAACACAGCCCAAAAGATGGTGATCAAAACCTTATTGATCCACAAGGTAATAAGAACGAAAATGACAATGATAACCAAGGAATTTGTGAGAATCAGGCTGAAAGCCTCAAAAATATCGGGATTAATGAGAATCCCAAAACTGTTGTTGAGGGAATTCAAACCCCTATAGAACGAGTTTTTGAAATAGAAAGGGAAGTGGCCCCAGGTGGTCAAGCTGACTCAGAGGCCGGAAGCAGCTATTTCATGTCGGGCGGTTCAGAGGGTGGGAGTAGCCAAGCAGCTGTCTCTGAGGACACCATGACAAGGCTCCGTTCAAGTCTAGACGTGCCTCGTGAGACCCCATACATGCTGCCGGGATCAGGTAAATTTTTGACTTTTTATTTACCCTAACTCCTTTGATGATGTATAATAATTATGCAACTTGATTGCAGAGGGTCCCATGGGGACAATTGCAGTCGCTTCGTCTACTGCTTTCAGTTTTAGCTCAACCATGGCTCCTCTAGACATGCAAAATTAGACTGGAGAAGGAAGTTCCTCGATGATGCCAGTGCTAAGATCTCCTGATGCACAATCTGTGATTCCTCCAGCTGCTACAAAAGGAGGGATTCGGACAGAAGTGGCTACTCTGGGTATATTTGCGATGAACAAGATCGTCGTTGAAGCTTACACCAACGCTTTCTTTACCTCTCTAGGGACTCTAGTTCAGATGGTCTTGGAGAAGGGCCAACCTTATGAGTCAGTAAGGAGCCATTCCTCTTTTATCATTGAAGCTATTCAAAAAATCGGTGATCTGGATAGAGTCAGCTACTTGGAACATATCTTGGATGAGCTTGAGGAATCTATCAGGTCTTATCAAGATCTGACAAGGAGAAACATCCAAAGGCTTGTAGATGCTGAATGTGAAGCGATGGCTCGCGATTCTGCAGCACGACAAGCTGACTTAGAAGCTTCTATAGTGGCTTTTTCATTACGCTCTGTAGAGTTGGAGTCTAGCATTACCAAGACTATTTCTTCTGTTGAGCGCTATAAAATTGAAGCTGCAAAGAAGGAGAAGGAAGCGACTGAATGTCAAACTCTCCTCCGGTTGTTAGAAACTGAGATGGCCCAGCTTCAAGAGGTACTCAAGGCAGTTCGGCGACATGGAGAGGAAGTGTACTGGAAATGCATCAGGTTGTCGTGAGCTAGCTGGATGATCTGAGGAGGCAACGAGACGAATTTGTTCGTACTCAGAGTGCAGAACTTGAACGCCAAGCTATCTTTCTGCAACCTTTTGATCCAGAATCTAGAAGAGCTCTGGCTAGGCAAAGGGTACTGGACTCTAGAATAGAGAGAGCCGATAATCTGAAGAAACTGATAATTGATCTTAGCACTCAGCCCCCCAAGTGAAGCTATCTATGACAACTTTTTGTTATCTTTTGCATGATGTACACTTTTGATATTTTGTACATCATGAAAACAAAAAATTAATGATCTTTTTGTGGTTCTATTACATATCTTTTATAGATATAAGTAATAAATAAGAGTAGGAAGTTTGTTCAGAGGTACCGGACATGACATATCTTCTTAGAAAATAACAATACTCATTATATCCGTTCAGAGGTAATGTGGACATGACAGAATATAATTTTGAGATATTGTCATTTCAAAAGACGACCTATCAGAGGTAATGTGGACGTAACAAGTCGTTAATGTGGATAATTGAATTCAGAGAAAATATTGACGTGAATTCATATATTCATTGATTATCTTTCAGTCGACTGGGACTCAAAAATAGGATATCTATTAAAACAACTGGGTTCCAAAAGATAATCATTGCGATAATGTGATACGATCTGGATAGACTCCACTGGGATTTTCTTCGAAAGTTTATTATCTGTGGTTTTATCTACAGAAGAGTAAATAAAAGATAATAACTCAAAACTTTGAGGCATATACAATTTTAATAAGATTTCTTATACATTCTTCAACCATAGTATTTCTTTAAGAATTTGTCATTGATTGGCATCATAGCGACCCGGCCGTCCATCCCGGTCAGTTGATAAGTTCCGTTTGAGAAAATCTTGCTTACAACATAGGGACCTTCCCACTTTGCTTTGAATTTATCCTTGCTCATGTGTGTCATCGTCATAGTAAGTCTGACAGTAAGTTACTAGTTCGTCTTTTTGAAATGATCGTACTCTGACTTTTCGGTTGAAGGCTTTTGAGATACGGGCTTGATATAGCTCAATATGCTATTGAGCTAGTAATCGCTTCTCATCAAGTACTTTAAGCTCCTGAAGTCGAAGATGATTATTATTTTTTGTTGTGAGTTCATTGGCAATTGCAATCCTTAATGAGGGGATTTGAATCTCCAGTGGTAAGACTGCTTTGCATCCATACACCAAAGAAAAAGGTGTACAACCGGTCGGAGTGCGTATAGTAGTACGATAAGCCCATAGACATTCTCCAAGCTTTTCGCTCTAGTTCGGTTTATTGGTAGAAACAAATTTCTTGAGAAGCTTGATGATCATTTTGTTGAATGCTTTTGCTAAATCGTTAGCAGCGGGATTGTAGGTTGTGGAAGCAACATTGTTAATCCTGTTGTCAATGCAAAATCGAGTAAACTTTTAACTAATGAATTGAGGTCCATTGTCATGAATGATTTGTCGAGGAATGCCGAATTGATAAATCACATGATGTTTGATGAAGCTAATCATACTACTGGTTTTGACTTCAGCCAAGGGTATAGCTTCTGCCCACTTCGAGAAATAGTCGATTATTGCTAATATAAACCAATATCCTCTAGATGTCGGTGGGTTGATAGGACCAATGACGTCCATACCCCAAGCTTTAAAGGATCATGATGCTGCAGTAGGATGTAAGAAATCTGATGGTTGATGAATGAAATTTGCATGGATTTGACACGCTCGACATTTTCTTGCATAATCAATGGCATCTGATACCAAAGTAGCCCAATAGTAACCCATACGTCGGATACGATCTTGTAGTTTAGGACTGGGCTGATATGCACCACAAACACCATCGTGAGCTTCATATAGTATTTGTTTTGCTTCATCTCCCTCAAGACAATATAAGAGTAGTTCGTCAAATGTTCGTCGATAGAGGGTCTTGGATGTGTGATTGTAATAAAATCAGAGCGATCGTCGATGAATTATTGTAGCTTCCTTAGGATCTTCAGGCAAAATGTCATGTACCACAAAGTCGATAAAAGGAACCCTCCAGTCTTCACTAATGACGTTAATTTTAGTTGAATTGCTGAATTCAATGTTTGAATTATTCTCCATACAAAATAACTCTCTGTTAGTGATGATAATCATTTGTTGTCTTCTTACCGGAATTGCTAATACTGCTGCTAGATTAGCAAGTACATCAGCCTCTGTATTGCACGCCCGACGTACATGTTCAATGAAGAAACCTTTGAACGATGTAGCCAGGCTGACTGCTGCATCATGATATGAAATGAGGTATTGGTGCCGAACTTCATGTATGCCTCTAACCTAATTGACGATCAGTTTATAGTCTTCATATACTTCGAGATATTCAATATCCAGCTGTTTAGCCAATTGGAGGCCAATGAGTAGAGAATTGTGTTCAGCAATATTATTGGAGCATAGCTTCTCTAAAGAATAAGCTCTTTGGATAGTCAATCCCTCCGGTGATACGAGGACAATTCCAACTCCAGTGATAATGGTACCTTTAGGTCCAATCCTGGATGCACCATCAAGGAATAGATGCCAAGAAAGAACTTCTTCTGAAGTCATGTTAGATTCTAAAGTTTTATTAGGAATCTCGTTATAGAGTTTAGATGTCTCTGGGATTGGATGAGCCACTAAGAAGTTCGCAAGGGCTTGACCCTTGATCGACTTTTATGGAACATAAACTGTATCATACTGTGCTAGCAATATGGCCCATGTAGTAAGCCTAGAATTGAGCATACTAGGCTTCTTCATCAAAACTCGAAGAGGGTTGACTCTGCAGATGACATGAATGGTTTGACCTGTGATATAATGTCGCATTTTCTGAACAACGAATATTAGGGCTAAACATTCTTTTTCTACTAGACTATATCAATATTCGGCACCGATCATTGTGCGACTGAGATAGTATCTAGCTTTTTCATGACCTTCCATGTTCTTTTGGGCTATCAAGGCACCCAAGGAATAACCCATTGCTCGGACATACATCAGAAAAAATATTCCTGAGAATGGAGGCACTAGAACTAGAGGGTTCATCAAGTACCGCTTTATGTCTTCAAATCCTTGTTGACATTCTTCAGTCCAAATAAAAGATACACCTTTCTTCATGAGTTGAGTGAGCGGTCTGCAGCGTCCAGAGAGATTTGAAATGAATCTCCTGATGTACGCAAGCCGTCCCTGGAATCCTCGTAGCTCTTTTAGGTTGCGTAGAGGACGCATCACTTAAATGGCTCTGATCTTCTCGGGGTCAACGTGTATACCCTTATAGGTAATAACGAATCTGAAGAATTTTCTACTAAAGACTCCCAGGAATGACTTTGTGGGATTCATCTTGAGTTGATGCTGGCACATTGGATCGAAGATAGTTCTCAAGTCTTGGATCTGATCTTCTTTTAGACGACTTTCGACAGTAATATCGTCGACATAGCATTCGACTTTCTTCCATAATTATCACAAAAGATGGTACTCATAGTCCGCTGATAGGTTGCACCAACATTTTAAGACCGAATGACATGACGGTATAGCAATAGACTACCAGAGGAGTATGGAAAGACGTATGTCTCTCATCTTCTGGATGCATCTTGATTTGATTGTATCCTGAGAATCCTCCATCCATAAAAGGCATTCGTTCAAATCCGCAAGTATTATCGATCATAACATTAATGATCGGAAGAGAAAACTCATTTTTGGGATAAGCATCGTTGAGATCTCTAAAGTCAATGCAGACTTGGACCTTCCTTGTTTTCTTCATAATTGGGGCGACATTAGCCACCTAGTCGGGATGTTGTTCTTCTCTCACAAAACTACGGGCGATATACTTCTTGACTTCAGCTTCTATAGCATCCACCATATCAGGTCAGAATCGACGCTGTTGTTGTTTAACTGGCCTCGTATTTGATAGGATATTGAGCTTATGGGTAGCGATCTGAGGATCTAATCTCGGCATATCCTCATAGCTCTAGGCGAATACGTAAATGTATTCCTTAATGAGCTGAATTAGTTCCTGTATCCGCTTTAGGAAGGCTTTTGCTAATGAAGATTGGCCTTGGAGAAGCTTTATTTTCGACATCGACCTAGACCTGGACCAACTGATCTTCGGTAGGTGGTTTGCATTGTTCAAAGCGAAGTTTCCATTGATTGTCCATTCTTTGTGTCCAAGGATTTGATTCAAAAGCTTCAGCAAAATTGTCATCATCTTCTGAGAGCTCGATGGTCACCATATTAGAAGATAGAGTCACTCGATGGACGTGTCTTATATTTGTGTCAAAATCCCATGAAACAGAGTCATAAGAGTTAGATCACTCCTCTTTGTCAGACTCAGAAGCATCTGGGGTCGTAAATGGCGAAGTATAGCCCAACCCATTCTTTGTTTTACTGTAATATTGTAGTGACTTTCCTTTTAGAGTAGGGATACGAATAGGAGTTTGCCTTCCCTTTCTACCATTAAGTCCAGCTTTGAAATTGTAGCCCATCTTTTGAATGATGTCTTTAGATTGTTGACTATAACATCGTAGTTGGAGTCGCCCGTTATCGTCATTTTCTTCTTCTCTATCGGGTGTAGTTTTCTTCTCTGTTCCTTTACTAAAAAGTATAGAAAGTTCATCTTTCTTTCTGGAAGGAACTAGGAAGAAAGTATCTTGAACTGGTTTGAGTGATACTTCATCTTGGAGAGGTTGAACTGCTCCTATTATGAGTGGTTCGAAGTTATCTACCATTTTTAAGTAACGTTGAGTATAATAAATAACATCAGTATACTGCAGAGGAGATTCTATTTTATTGATTTTTACATCATTATTTATAACAAGGCTTTTGACCTTAGCCGATGGCTTGCTAAGGTTGATAACCAGAGGAGGAGAAGGAGAAAGATATGGAGAAGGCTTTTTACGACGGAGGTCGATGACAAGAGGCTCAGAAGAGATAAGCTCCCTTTGTTCCCTCTTTTCAGTAAGAAGAGGCTTAGCATGAGAGAAGAGATGTATGGTTAGCATCTGAGAAGACGAAGGACGAGAAGTGCATCTTTTAACTGGAATCACAAGAACATCATCTGGGGTGTCCCTCTGATCTTCCTCAATATCCGTGGCTAGTACGACCTTCATGAATTCTTCTTTATACATTTTGGAGTCAGCACAGTATGCCTCGACATCCCGAAAGGGATTAAGATCGGCCAATTCCTTTCTAACTTTTCCATTATCTTCGACATATTTGAAGCACTGATGGAGAGTTGATGGCACGTGTTATGTTCATGCAACTATGGTCTTCCTAATAAAGCATTATAGGAACAATGATTGTCAATCACATAAAAAGTGACTTTTTTACGAAGATTGTCGATTTGAACTTTCAGGCAAATCTTTTCTAGTGGTTCACTTCTTCCGAAATTGAATCCCAAGATAGTCATGATTGTTGTGGAGAGATTATGCACTAGGATTTTCAAGGCATCCAGAAAAGTTTTTAGCATAATGCTAAGTTCAGATTCAGGATCAATCAGGATGTGATCAACCTTCATCGTATTGACTTATCCTGTGTAGTATAAAGGTCGGTCATGTCAATTGTCTTCTAGGAGCATATCATCTTATGTGAAGGTGATATTAGGAATCAACTCCATTACACTATGACAGTAAAAACATGCCACAGGTTCCTCGTTTGGCTTCTTGAGGAGTGCTAGACAAGTGTCATCTTGTATCAAAGCTTCGCTTAGTGTTTCCAAGTTTTTTTCGAGAGACGAAAGAGTCGAAGATTAACAACCTCGCCGGAGTGTTGGCTAGTTGAGCCAATATATCGAAGTTATATGGTCTTTCAAGTCCAAGAAATGGAGTTTTCTTTAATATTTTATCGAAGCAAACTGGCTGTTTTCCTTTGTCGGCCGCTATTGGCTTGGAAGGAATCGGTTCCACTAGAGACGATGAAGCTGATGGAACTTTGACAGCAGGCAGAGAAGCTGATAGAGGAGCATCAGAACTTGGAGTAGGGACCTCTTAACTTTCTGGATAGTCTCTAAGGTAGAGTCTTCCAGATCTGGTATCGGTCAGGGCTTCTTCTTCTGAAGCTAGTGTTTGCCATTGATTATAAAAGAACAGAACTGTTTTATGAGAGGACTGGACTTTTACTTCACAACACAAACTCGCTCATATAAAGAAAGCCTAGGGACGAAAACCTAGGTACAGCAATCTAAGTACAATTGTTTAGTTTTTTTGGGGTGTGACGGTAGAGGCTCGGGAGAGTGCTATCAACTCTGCCTTACTTCCTGGACGATCGGACGTAGCCTTGGCTCTGATGAAGAAATGCTCTCGGGATGTGTGGGGAGACTCTTCTGTGAGCCACCGCTCTCTTTGTGCGTGCCTCTGTATTTTTTTCTCTGCCCTCTTCTTCTCCGTCTTTTTGTAAGGGAATGGCACCTTGCTATTTATAAGAGTGGGATGTGATAAGTAGGGTTTGCAATGATTGCTCCTTAAAAAGTGGGCGGTTGGGGATTGGTTACGATTTACCTTGATCCTGTTTTGTTGGAAATTAATCTGGGCCGTTAATCTTGATTGTAACAAATCTGGGCAGTTAATGTTGATTGCACCAAATCTGCATGGGCAATTAATGTTGATTGCAACAAATCTGTATGGGCAGCTAATATTGATTGCAACAAATCTGCATCATGATGATTTATTGATATCAGCAAATCCGAGTGAATAAATCTTGGTCAATCTCCTGCCACGTGTCCCAACTGCCTGTTATGTCGATTGCCATAAGTCTGGATTGTTGGGATTTGATCAGCTCCTGCCACGTATACCAACTACTGCGAGCCATATGAAGGACTGTCATAGTTGGGCCGCATGAGTACAATTGTTTAGTTTTTCTGGGGTGTGACGGTAGAGGCTCGGGAGAGTGCTATCAACTCTGCCTTACTCCCTGGACGATCGGACGTAGCCTTACTCCGAGTGAAAACCTAGGTACAGCAATCTAAGTACAATTATTTAGTTTTTCTGGGGTATGACGGTAGAGGCTCGGGAGAGTGCTATCAACTCTGTCTTACTCCCTGGACGATCGGACGTAGCCTTGGCTCTAATAAAGAAATGCTCTCGAAATGTGTGGGAAGACTCTTCTGTGAGCCGCCGCTCTCTTTGTGCGTGCCTCTATATTTTTTTCTCTGCCCTCTTCTTCTCCGTCCTTTTGCAAGGGAATGACACCTTGCTTTTTATAAGAGTGGGGTGTGATAAGTAGGGTTTGCAATGATTGCTCCTTGAAAAGTGGACGGTTGGGGATTGGTTACGATTTGCCTTGATCCTGTTTTGTTGGAAATTAACCTGGGCCGTTAATCTTGATTGTAACAAATCTGGGCAGTTAATCTTGATTGTACCAAATCTGCATGGACAATTAATATTGATTGCAACAAATCTGCATGGGCAGTTAATATTGATTGCAACAAATCTGCATCATGATGATTTGTTGATATCAGCAAATCCGAGTAAATAAATCTTGGTCAATCTCCTGCCACGTGTCCCAACTGCCTGTTATGTCGATTGCCATAAGTCTGGATTGTTGGGATTTGATCAGCTCCTGCCACGTGTACCAACTACTGCGAGCCGTATGAAGGACTGTCATAGTTGGGCCGCATGAGTGTGGTCTCGTGTCGGAGCCGCATAAGGGTGGCCTTATCTGAATCGCATGGAAGTTCTTTAATCCAAGCCGCATGAAAGTCCTTCACTCTGAACCGCATGGACATCCTTTAATTTGAGCCGCATGGAAGTCCTTTACTCTGAACCGCATGGACGTCCTTTAATTTGAGCCGTATGGACGTCCTTTAATCTGGGCCGCATGGAGGCCCTTGCAACTGAGCCGCATGAAGGCCCTTGCAACTGAGCTGCATGGAGACCCTTACAACTGAGCCGCATAGACGTCCTTGCAACTGAGCTGCATAAAGAGTTTTGGAAATAGGCGTGCCAGCTGTAAAGAGTTTCCTCGTCTCCCTAGGAGCACGTCGAGGGTCATCATTCTACTTTATGTCAGAGCTGTCAATCCGTCATTGTCAGCGCTGCCACTGTATCAGGGTAATTAATGAGCCAACTACTCAGACCATTTATGGCCCGCTGCATGAGGCCACGTGGCTCCCCCTTCATCTTTTTTGAGCCGCATGAAGTTCTCGAGCCTTTTGAGCCGCATGAAGGCTCCTTCAGCTATGAGCCGCATGGGGCTGATTTCTTGGCCACATAAGAACTTATTTATATTTTTCCATGCTTCTACAAGACCCCCTTCAAAGTTTTTAATTTGCAAAATTGAAATACTTTGAATAAGAAGCATGGATATGTCTGCATAAGCTCTTTCTGCCGCATAGACTTCTCTGGCCGCATGGGATGTTCTGGCCGCATGGATCGCTCGGACCGCATGGATCGCTCTGGCCGCATGGACCACTCTGGCCGTATGGATCGCTCTGGCCGTATGGATCGCTCTAGCCGCATAGACGTCTTAGTCGTATAATGGTCCTGTGCCATATGGGTGTCTTATTGTTGCTCTTGATTTGTTTTGGATTTAAAGCCGCCTTTTTGGGTGAATCCCAAGAGTCGGTTTATTAAATACTTGGATTTTTGCCTTGATGAATCTTCTGCATGCAGGAGATGAAATCCCAAGAGTCGATTTTGTCTGCTGTACATAATCCGAAGCGTTTCATCGATCCACGTGCCCTCCCTTGTTCGCCTATAAATAAGGGTAATTTTTAGAGAGAAACTCTTTACTCTCTTCTCCAATTCAAGCTTTTCTTACCCTAGCTGCCGTCTTCTTCTTCCTCTTCTTCGATCATCGATGGCCCCTAAGACTTCTAAAGCTGCGGTGAAGGGTAAGGGAGTGGCCTCTACGTCAGCTGTGGCGCCTGAATTTCATCCCGACGTCCACCCTTCCATTGCTGGTAAGAATTATGTAGAGGAACGTATGCTTCAAAAACCCTAACAAAGATGGCTCTATTGCATGTTTTATGCACAAGCCTTTAATGTGTCCTCCGTCTTCGTTGAACTGCACAAATTTAGTACGATGAAGCCGCATATGTTGTATGGGCCGCATGAACTTCTCATGTCCGAGCCGTATGGGGTATACTCCATATTTGAGCCGCATGAGAATGACAGGGCCGCATATGCACCTTTAAAACTGAACGGCATGAAGTCTTACTGAAATAGAACCGCATGAGCTTCTGATGTACTGGACCGCATAAGCTCCAACGGATTAGAGCCGCATAAGCTTATCTGAACTATGCCGTATAAGCCCCACTAAACAGATCCGCATAAGCTCATCTGAATTTGGCCGCGTGAGACTCCATTAATCAAAACTGCATGAGACTCCGCTGAACAAAGCCACATAAGCTCATTTGAATTCGGCCGCATGAGACCCCACTAAACAGAACCGCATAAGCTCCATCGAAACAGTGCCGCATGAAGCTGCGCTAAGCCGAGCCGTATAAGCCCATCTGAACTGGGCAGCATGAGGCTGCACTGAACCGAGCCGCATAAGCTTATAAACACTAAGTTGGTTTCACCCGGCCATCTTCTAACTTTATTTCTTTTGTCCTTTTTTAGTGAATCTGCCAGTCAATCCAGCGGGAGAACCCCTTGTGGGTTTGGCCCAATCTGCTGTGGGTGTGCGATTCGACCACTTAGTCCAATATGTGGCGAATCAGCTTCCCACATATGAGCCTTTGGAAAGGTTGAATGCTATCAGGAACCAGCCCTTCTACTTTTTCTGTGCCATAATGAACTCGGGGCAATTGGAAGGAAAATACCTGAAGCCGACGTTCCTCTTTGGAGATGCTTTGACTGTAAAGAACCCCCGAGTGCTGGATATATCCAAGAGTTAGGACTTTACTCTTGACAGGGTGGCGATCCATATCCCTCCGATAGAGCGTCATTTTCCTCTGTAATGGTTCAACATGTTACCGATGGACAGAAAGATGGTGGACTCCTTGACTCCAAGCAGGTCGGGGATGATTGTGGAAAACATCCATTATAACAGGAATTTTGGGTCAGCGTATGCGGGAAGGAAACCGATCAGTCGGTACGTGATGGGACTAGCTCCGGGTACTTTTATAAATGTATCGTGTCCCAATTTCACATTCTCTCAAGCTGACACCTTCTTGAACCAGCTTGCTCGGAAGGGGTCCTATCCCGTCGGCCGGTTGGCGTTGCTGAACTGGATAAACTCCATCCCTGCGTGGGCCAACTTGACCATGTGGATTCTGCGGAAGTATAAGACTCCCCTGCGTGAGATCAGCCTCTACTACGCCATTCGGGGCACCTGTCATGGTCTACCCATAAATAAGCCGTTGTTCATGGCTCTCCTGGAGATGTACAAACGGCGGACGGGAACCTTCTTCACTCCTGGAGGGGAGCTGGGACTCACTCTCCACGAGATGTAAGTCATTTCCAAGCTGCCCTGGGGGGATGAAGTCTTTGAAGTGTACACCCCTACGAACGAACAGTTCGAAGATTTGGATCGGCAGTTCCCAGGCTTTGTTGCTGTATACTGGGAATTGTTATGTCACTACAGTACCTGTCACCAGGCGTCCATCAAGAAGGCTGGTAGCTCGGAATGGAGCATTCCTCATACCACGTCCTGGGTCTCATACCTTTTCACACTAGACGCCTCAGGCCGGGTTTTTTCCTGAGATCCTCAAACCCAGGAGGAGGTACAAGAACTGGCGTCGACTGCCAAGAGATCGAGGTCCACGAGCGACACATTTGGGAGTCAAACTGACTCCTGATGGGGTGGCTGTTGATGTACTGTCGGTCTTTAATGAGGCCTGGAGAAGAAGACGGCGTTACAGCTGAGGATGCTTTCATTTTCCAATATCACCATCAGCCCTGGGAGTACAGTACTATGCCAGCTTGTCGGAGGGCGCTGGCGAGTGTGGACGGATACGATTTTTTTGTGTCCGTTCCTCGTTTTACCGATGAAGAAGTAAGGGGCATAAATATTGATGGTACCAGACCTCCTCACCTCTTGCCTAAGAAGATGCTCCTTTGGTTGCATAATATCCGTTCAGCGCACCTAGTATACCGTAACCGCAACAATGTCTACCTGGAGCCCTACTTGCCCAGTAGGTTCTCCCGCCAGTTCGGGTATAGCCAGCTATTCTTTGACAGTCCCAGCTCTTGCCTGGGCTTTGAAGCTAGCGTCCTTGACGGTATCAGGGCATGGCATTATAATCACGCGGTTCATACCCGAACCAGCTTTTCGGTTCCTGAGGCTGAGACGCCAGGAGAGATTTTGTATATGGCAGCCCTATACCATGTTACGACGAGCAAGCCTCCCGTTAATTTTGACCCGAGTACCAGCTTCATTGTGGGTACTGGCTTGGCGGAGAAGCCAAGGGGTCTAAGACGAGAAAGAAGAGGGCGAACACGGTTTCTGTGCCTGACTCGGAGTCCACCAATGCAGATGAAGAGGATGACGAGCATGATGCCGATAACTCTTTCCTTCCTGTAGAAGAGGTTGGGGCGGATCAGCCGCCTGTTGTGCCAGATAAGGTGATGGCGGATCAGTCGCCTGTTGCGTCCGGCCTTTCAAGCAAGCGAGGCAGGCGTGAGTCTATTGGTGGCATAACCTTCTCCGTGAAGCGGGCTGCGGTAAGACGCCGCGGGCTGCTCATTAAGGAGAGAGGCAAAGGTGATGACACTGTTTCAGAGGTGAATTAAATTACGACCATCTCCTTCTTTAGCTCTTTCTCTTTCTGAACTATGATCTAATCATTTGTCTCTTCTCTGTAGGCGTCAGAAGAGTCCGACTCTCGAAAATCGGTCGCTGTTTCCGAAGTCAATTCGGCCCTGGCCACTTTGAATAGTGGCATATGTGCCGAGATTATCTCTACCGGGGTTCTCTCGGCGGCGACTGAGGGATCTCACGTTGCTGAGGTCTCGACCCAGGGCGACGGGTGCTCCGCTGAACCCGTTCCCGAGACTGCTGAATTTTAGCAAGATGATGCTGATCCAGTCGTATCTCCTTCCGGGGCGGCTGGGGCAGAGGAGCCAGCTGAATTCGGATTGGAGGTCGCTGGTGAGGGGACTACGATGGTTGTGGGCGAACCTCAGCCTCCACAACCCTCCCCTGGTAAGATAAGCCAAATCTTGACTAGTGAGGAGGCTCATTTGCTCTATCATCACATCCTTCAGGTTAGGCTGATTGATGGTTGCTCTGGACATACAGGTCCTGCCTCTTCACTGCCAATGACGGATATTGTTAGGGAAGGCTCTGCCAGTAGGGATCTGGTAGAAGGGAGTGTGCCCCCTCCTCTTTCGACTTATATTGAGGGGCCTCCCGCTGGATCGAGTTCGAATTCTCCCGCTGGATCGAGCGGGGGACCCCCTTTGCCTTGGCCCGACAATACGTCCATGGCCAAATCGATATTCTTAAAACCCTCCCTAGTGGGGCAGGGATAGCTGCGCTTCTGGAGCCCAAATTGTTAGAGGCTGATCAGCTCTTGGCCTAATTTCAGGTGCTGCGGCAAGCTGATCTGTCTGCAGCAATAGATCAGGAGCGGGACTTCCTCACCACTGTCCTGGAGAAGGTAAGGGTTGCACAAGATACGTCCCAGCCAGTTATAATGAAGGACCTTGGCGACCTATCTCTCCAGTATGACCAGCTAAGCCGCAGGAGCGAGGATTGCATAGCTCGGGAAGCGGCCTTCTCTCGTGGAATAATTGATACAAGGGAGCAGATCCTCGAGCTTCAGAAGAAGCTGGCTTTCTTGGAATCTAAGCTCGAAGCTTCTCATACGGATAAAGAGTTGATCATTCAGGAGGCCGAAAAGGTCACCCGAGCTTCTGCTAGCCTAGAGCGTGCTCTGAAGAAGCTTGAGGATGGCTGGCGGGCTCATGCGCACCTGGAAGATGCGGACCGGCTGACTCAGGAGGCCGAGCGCCGGGCCAAGCAGCGGTTTGAGCGGTCGACTGTCTTGCTGAGGGACCGTCTCATGGAATTATGTATCGTCGAACCATAGTCGGCCTTTTCCTTCTTTTGTTTATGTTTTTTTCCTTTCTGGATAGGGATGTGGTCCCAGAACATATAGTACTTTTGACTTTCAAATAAAATAGTATGTTTTATTTTACCCTTCATTTGTATTGCTTATTGCGTTTGTGGTATTGTGGTATTTGCCCTACTGGAGACTGTTTGTGGACTTGTTATCCTTGGTATACCTTGGTTTTAGGTACAGATAATAAGTTTGATGGGGTACGTAGAACAATTCCACAGTAAGGTGGCCATGGAAATTCCTGGTATCGGGAGAAAGAATGCCATAGAGCAACTGGGCTCCCGGGGCATGATGAGAAATGAGGCGCATGTACTAGGAAACTTAGTACAACATTTGTGGTCAACAGAGGACATTTGTGGGCCTATTATCCTTGGTGTACTCCGGTCTTAGGTACAGATAATAAGTCGAGAAAAAAACGAACATACTTACTCAGAGGTAATGAGGACGTAGTAAATATGAGGTTTCTTCAATAGAGCCTTCCTACTCAGAGGTAATGAGGACGTGGCAGTAGTGGGCTCCATGAAGGGTACATAGAACAACTCAGAGGTAATGAGGACGTGGAAGTTTTATGTGAGGCGTGGTTTGTTTTTGATGGAAAGGAAACAACTCAGAGGTAACATCGACGTGGTTGTTTCGGGAAATTTGTGGATCTGTTACCCTTTTTATGCACTAAAAGTGCGGATAGTGTATCACGAGGTGGGAGCTATGTGTATCAGTAGATCATTGATACACAGAAATGTGGGGATGATTAGTTCAGACATTAGTGGAGCGTTCGACTGTTTATCCTCTAGATAATTTGGTTCTTACCTCAAAATCCAGGAATATTGTACACTAGTGTTATAATATATACAATAATAGGAGATAGCAGCTGGAGTTTTAGCCAAGATCATTAGTGGACTAATTAGTACAGTTAGGACTAGTGTTCAGGTGCAATACACATTGAGGAGAGTTATGGATAGCAAGTCCTGTGTAAGTCCTGAGAGAAATTGCAGATTATGAACCACTACTAATACTTTTTAGGATATTTTGGGGGATAAGTTCAATTCTGATGACAAGCTTGCGTGGTCACAACATCATGTTGCTAGAGGCTTCACAGGTTGCTTTTGTAACTCATGGGGATAAACCTTTGCCTGTGGTTGATGTAAATTTGATTTATTGTCCTAAAATCCAACAATTTTCCTCTTTGCAATCTAATTAGTAATTACTAGTTTGATTAGTCCTTGGTATCCTGCAACCTTGCAGAGACCTTATTAGCTTCATTTTGATGGCTTTTATATTTGATTGTTCGATTCTATAATCATCATCAAAGAAGCAAAAATAAGGACAATAGCGAGACATTATTGATAAAGTCTACAGAGCTAATGGTATGCCTGATCTGGATATGCTGCTTTAAGGAATACCATCATCAGGCCTGAAATATTTGCACCAAGATTCATGCATTACTTTCTAGATATCACTTGTTAAGAGTCCTATACACACAAATCCTTGTGAACAAAATCTGAAGTTCGTGTAGGAGTCTAGACTTAATTGTTAGCCACTATCTTATTGTTATTGTCATATCTTTTTTTTGAGTATTCTTGATCTTACTTATAAAGGGATGTAATCATTGAACCACTAATTTCGCTAACCAGTATGGTTACTGCTAAACTCCATAAGTCCTATAAACCAAGGTTTGCAGTATCGGTTTCAGTATCAGAATCAGTTGTTGAACCCTTCTTATAAGTATAGGTATTGGTGGTTTCGACAGGTTCTGTGATTTTATATCTGAGTTTGTGTGGCTCTTCGTGTTTTTAGGATTTAATATCCCATGAAATTTAGTTAGAAATGGGATGGCTAAGGTCAGTAATAGGAGGGTCAACTTGTGGAGTTTAGTCATAGCAGATAAGGTTACAATTAGTCTAAAAACAAGTTGAACTATATAGCAGTTGCTTGGTTTTAAAAGTTGTCATGCTAGTTGTTAGTAATAGTCAGATTTCTAAGTTAGATAACTAAACTTATAGAAGTAGCATTAATGTATCTAGTAACTAATAATTTTAGTCACTTGACCAACTTGTACCTATTACCAGGAGGACAGTCAGATCTTCCGTCTACTCGTAATATCCCGAAGCAAGGCAAGTACACCGGCTCGAACTCTTTACTCTTGTCACGCCCCAGAACCAGAATACTGGAGAGCGGGGGCAGACACAGCCAGCTACGTATATTGAGATAGAATGCATCTCAACTATACGGTCACGGCTGTCTAGATATGAGGGTTTACTACAAGCCAGCAGTTTCTTAAGGTCAAGCCTATTGTCTCAATCTCAAGCAATTAACAGAGTTACAAGATGTTAGAGCATCAAATATATATATATAAGGCGTCCCAAATATTACATATTGGATGATCATGAAGCTAGTCGTACAAAATGATAGGACTAGCAAGAGTTCAGTCATACATGATCAACCCTAGGATTTGTTAATCATGTTTACAGCCCGTAGGCAGACGGTAAGTAAATGTGCATCGAGCTAACAGGTGCTCGTCGGCTAAACGCCTCAAAAGAATAAATTTACATATAAGTGGGTGAAACAAAAAGGAAAACCCACTCTTGGCCCGGGTTCCGTCTAGTTGTCACCATTGGGCTGGAAGCTCGGTAGATCTTCGGGAGCTGCTCCGAAATCTGGCCACACAAAACCAGCTGGGTCAAACCCCAGAAAGAGCAAGTGCCACAAAGGAGGCCACAAATAAGAACAAAAGCCAGCATATCAGAACATAAAGGATAAAAGAAGTACAAGTAGTAAAGTACACAGGGCGATAAACGACTAGGGACGTGGAACCATTCCGGGAGCCAGGTTACAATCCTTAAACCAAACGAGGACCGGGATTGGAACCCTTCGCCTGAATAGCTCACTGCCTCTACCCATTTATCGTTAGAGATAAGTAAAACAATCATGATCAAGAGATAGCAGGTACTGGAGCTAGACAAGACTTAGACAGGGCTGGACACCATTCATTCACAATCGGCCAAGCAAGTACTACGGCTTACTACTTTAACTAACTAGGGTTATCACAAGCCTAATTACTAACAAGATGCAAGTGAGAAACTCCCAGTCCCAAGCCCTGCAGACCATCCAGTTATCCTTCCGCGGGTTGAGAGTTATGGGTGGGTACATTGCCCGGGAGACAGATGTACCCTTAGGTGACTTAGAGGGTGCAACACATGACAGTGTGCTGGAAATGTGCTTTACTCGTCGGCAAGCTACAAGTCCATTAAAGCGCCCAGATAACGAGATTGCCTGTGACTGGGAATTCTCCATGTTCTAGTTTGATCTAATAATTAGCCTAATCCAATTTAGCGCGAGTCCCTGGCCGTGGTACCCAGGAAGTCACGTCCTAGACATGATGCAAGACAAGACGAGTGATTTGCACAGAGCAACAAGTAGTACACCCACGGTGTCAAGACAAGTCAAGTTACATGCTATCAGGGCAAGTCAAGTCATGTCAAGTCAGGAGTGCGCCACCGCGGGCCACTTTCAAGTCAAGCCGAGTTATCAAGTTACAGGTTCAAGTTACCAAGTTACGAAGTTATACTCCAAGTTATTAACAAGATAGGAGAAAACTAGCCGCAAGCCGAATCATGTCAAATCATAGAAAATCGTGTCAAGACGTGTTAGACCAAGTCAAGTCGTGTGGTGGACAAGAAAATCTCAGAAAACAAAATTTAGCCAGAAACCAAGGACCAAGGTCCACCAGAGCACAGGGTGTGCTGGGCTAAAGGCGACCCAAGGGGGGCGCCGGACAAGGCTCGGGCTAGGGTGCGCGAGCGGCGTCAAGAGACGTGCTCGAGGAACAACCGCAACACACCAAAGGCGCGAGCGGGGGCAACGCGGAGCCAGAACGCGCAAGGGAGCGTCCGACGAGGCGCGCGGGGCGCAGCGCAGCGGAGTGCGCGCGGGAGGGCGCAGTGCAGCACGGCGGCGCGCGCAAGGGCGCAGCGCATCGGAGTGCGCGCGGGAGAACGCGGCACGGAGTGCGCACGGGAGGGCGCAGCGCAGCGGAGTGCGCGCGGGAGGGCGCAGCGCAGCACGGCGGCGCGCACAAGGGCGCAGCGCAGCGGAGTGCGCGCGGGAGAACGCAGCGCAGCACGGCGGCGCGCGCAAGGGCGCAGCGCAGCGGAGTGCGTGCGGGAGGGCGCAGCGCAGCACGGCGGCGCGCGCAAGGGCGCAGCGCAGCGGAGTGCGCGCGGGAGAACGCAGCGCAGTACGGCGGCGCGCGCAAGGGCGCAGCGCAGCGGAGTGCGCGCGGGAGGACGCAGCGCAGCACGGCGGCGCGCGCAAGGGCACAGCGCAGCGGAGTGCGCGCGGGAGGACGCAGCGCAGCACGGCGGCGTGCGCAAGGGCGCAGCGGAGTGCGCGCGGGAGGACGGTCCGGGTGGCCTTCTTCTTCTCCAAGTTGGCTGAGAAGAACACTAACAATGGGTTCCAAGTTCAAAATCTCACAACTTTGCCAATAAAACTCCAAATTCGGATTTTTAAAGTTCTAACTTGGGTGAAATTTGATTCTCTACAACATAGAGGCATCAAAACCCACCAAAACCAACTCAAAATAGATCAAAACCACTAATTTTCGAAAATGGGAAAAAGTTAGATCTAGAACAGATGAAGCTTCAAAACACAAAACATCAAGACCTAAGATTGTTCAAAACCATCTCCTTAAGCTAATGGACAAATAATATTGGGTCCTTATGTAGTGGCAAGGAGCACTTGCCTATGGTGTGGTGTTGTGTGGAAGAAGGAAGAAGAAGAAGAAAATTAATGGAGAGTAAAGGGGAGAGAGAAAGTTAGGTGGGGATATAATGAGGGTGGTTGTGGTGGAAATGAGGGAAGAGTGTAGGTTAAGGTGTTCCACTACATATTAAACCAACCAACTAAACCAATCCAATTAAAACCAAGCCGAACCAAAACTCGAAATACGAGAGAACCCAAAATTCTGCAAGTCGAGAAAATTAAAATACAAGCCAAAATCCAACTACGAGCATAAATACGAAATACAGAAAATGAGGGTGACAACTCTACCCACCTTCAAAGAATTCCGTCCTCGGAATTTAATCAAGGAGCTAGAGATTGCCACGACAAGCCATACTAAGCACAGACGAGCTACACTAAGCAGTTCAATCATACAATCATTCAATGCAAGCAAGGAAGGGAAAGCATAAGGCATAGGAAAGACATTATACCTCACGAGTCAAACAGGTAGGGATATCGCGATCGGATGTCGTCCTCACGCTCCCACGTTGACTCACCTAGAGAGTGATGACCCCAAGCAACACGGACTAAGTTAATAGTCTTGTTCTTGAGCGTCTTTTCTCTCCGGTCCAATATAGACACGGGCCTCTCCTCATACGAAAGGTTGGTACCAACAACCAATTCCGAATGATCTAGGATATGGCTCGGGTCCGGGATATACCGTCTTAATTGGGATACATGGAATACATCATGTACCTTACTTAGCGACGGCGGAAGAGCGAGACGATAGGACACATCTCCTACTCGCTCTAGAATATCGAACGGCCCTATATACCTAGGACTAAGCTTTCCCCGGACGCCAAAACGAATGACGCCGCGGGTAGGCGAGATCCTAAGGAATACATGGTCGCCGACGGCAAATTCTAAGGGACGCCGATGAGCATCGGCCCAATGGCGCTGACGATCCTGAGCAACTCGGAGGTGATCTCTGACTTTCCTGACCACTTCAACCGTCTGAGAAATCAGTTCTGGACCGAGCATCTGCCTCTCTCCGACATCGTCCCATGCTAACGGGGATCTGCACTTCCTGCCATACAGAGCCTCGAAGGGTGCCATCTGGATACTGGTCTGGAAACTATTGTTGTACGAGAACTCCACCAGGTGCAGGTGATCCTCCCACGAACCACCGAAGTCAAGGGTACATGACCGCAACATATCTTCAAGGGTTTGTATAGTACGCTCTGACTGCCCATCTGTCTGCGGATGATATGCTGAGCTGAACTTGAGACGAGTCCCCAAACTTTGATGAAGACTGCGCCAAAAGTGCGATGTGAATCTCGTATCCCTGTCTGATACTATGCTGACTGGCACTCCGTGAAGTCTGACAATCTGCCTGAGATACATCTCTGCTAGCTGCGCCGTCGACTGTCCAACTCTAAATGGAAGAAAGTGTGCCACCTTGGTAAGCCTGTCCACAATGACCCAAATAGCATCTCTGCCTGCCGGAGATCTTGGTAACCCAGTCACGAAATCTATGGTTATGTGTTCCCATTTCCATTCTGGGATCGGCAAAGGTTGAAGAAGTCCAGCTGGCCTCTGATGTTCAGCCTTGACTTGTTGGCAAACCAAACATCGAGAGACATACCGGGCTATCTCCCTCTTCATGCCATTCCACCAAAAGTGTTGACGAATATCTCTGTACATCTTCGTGCTGCCTGGGTGAATGGAGTACTGCGAACTGTGAGCCTCTGCCATAACTTCCTGTCTGATATCTCCACTGGGTACACAAAGACGCGTGCCGTGTCGAAGTGTACCTTCCTCATGAATACATAACTCTGGCCTTCTTCCTGCCTCACACTCTGCTCTGAGCCGCTGAATCTTGGAATCTGTTAACTGTGCTGTCCGGATCCTCTCAACTATGGTGGACTGAATCTGTAGGCTGGCCATCAAGGCCACATTGGAAGGAAGAACCACTTCAATTCCCATCCTCTGAAGATCTGCCAATAGCTCTGGTTGTGCTGTCAAGAAATAAACTCCGGCTCTCCGGCTCAACGCATCTGCTACAACGTTGGCCTTCCCTGGGTGATACTGCAAGTCCACATCATAGTCCACCAGTAGCTCGAGCCATCTTCTCTGCCGCATATTAAGATCCTTCTGGGTGAAAACATACTTCAGGCTCTTATGATCAGTAAAGATCTCCACTCTGTCTCCGTACAAGTAGTGTCTCCACAACTTAAGTGCAAACACTACTGCTGCTAGCTCCATGTCGTAGGTCGGGTAATTCTTCTCATGATCACGGAGTTGACGTGACGCATAAGCGATTACCTTCCCATGCTGCATCAAAACACATCCCAATCCTCTGCCTGAAGCGTCACAATAAACTGTGAATCCTCCGGTCCCATCTGGAAGGGTGAGAATGGGAGCCGTTATCAAACCTCGCTTCAACTTCTCAAATGATTCCTGACATTCTGCTGTCCATACAAATGGCACATCCTTGCGGGTCAACTGGGTCATCGGCGCTGAAATCCTTGCAAAATCAGAGACGAACCGTCGGTAGTAGCCGGCCAATCCAAGAAAGCTGCGAACTTCTGCCACTGAGCTGGGTACTGGCCATGCCTCGATAGCCACAATCTTCTGGGGATCCACTTCCACTCCTCCTCGAGTAATAATGTGACCCAAGTACGAAATGCGATCGAGCCAGAACTCACATTTACTGAACTTAGCGTACAACTGGTGCTCTCTGAGAATCTGAAGAACCACACGGAGATGCTGCTCATGCTCCGCTTCACTCTTGCTGTAGACCAGGATGTCATCAAGGAACACTATCACAAACTGATCCAAGTAAGGCATGAAAATACGGTTCATGAGGTCCATGAACACCGCCGGCGCATTGGTCGCTCCAAAGGGCATAACTAGAAACTCCCAATGCCCGTACCTCGATCTGAACGCCGTCTTCGGGATGTCCTGCTCTCTAACTCTGATCTGGTGGTATCCTGACCGTAAGTCTATCTTCGAGAAAACTGAAGCCCCTTTGAGTTGATCAAACAAGTCATCTATCCTCGGGAGAGGGTATCTGTTCTTGATTGTCACTGAGTTCAAGGTACGATAATCTACACATAGCCTAGACGTACCATCCTTCTTTTTCACAAGAAGCATCGGGGCTCCCCAAGGCGATCCACTTGCACGAATGAATCCCTTGGTCCTAAGTTCTTCAATCATCTTGTACAAAATCTCCAACTCTGAAGGCGCCATTCTGTAGACTCGCTCTGATACTGGTGCTGTCCCGGGAATCAAGTCGATGGTGAACTCGATCTCCCGCTCTGGTGGCATCCCTGGAAGTTCCTCTGGGAAGACATCTGGAAACTCTTCAACTATCCGGGGCAACTGCACTGCTGCTACTGCCATCCGCAACACTGGAGAAGATGGCTCTACTGTGCCTCTGGAAAATGAAAACTCTGGCTCTCCGGGAATACTAAAGACAACTCTGCCAACATGGCAGTCTATCCTAGCATAATGGTTCCTCAACCAATCCATGCCTAGGACTACATCATAGTCTGCCATAGGGAATTCTATGAGCCTAGCGGGGAACTCTCTACCGCTAACTACGATCCGACACGAGGAAAACACTCGATCTACTCCCACAAGACCATTACCAGTAAGTATATTGAGCCTCACTGATAATGACTCGGGCTCCAATCCTATCCGTGTCGCGAATCGTGCAGACATGAATGAATGCGATGCACCAGAATCAAATAATACAGATGCTGGTAAGGTGTTGACGAGAATAGTACCTGCCACTACCTCACCTGGTGCAACTTCTTCTTCCATGGTTATCATCATAGCCTGACCTCTAGCTGCGGGTCCTCTCTGCTGGAAACCCCTCTGTCGGTTCTGTGCTGGAGCCTGGGTGAACTGCTGCTGGTTCTGCTGCTGAAAGGCCTGGGCCTGGGGCGCCAATGGCCTCGGGTACTGCTGCTGCTGCTGCTGGACTGGAACTGGGGCTGGTCCTCTCACTGACGAACTAGAAAGATTGGATGATGATGGACCTCCCCTATTCGGGCAGGTCCCTATATGGTGGTCTGCTCCTCCACAAGCCAGGCACAATCCCCGTGCCCTACGACACTCTGCCACTACATGGCCCGGCTTCCCGCAATGAGAACATCCCACTGCGGAAGACTGCTTCTGCTTCTGCTGCTGCGGGTGCGTCGGGGTCGAATGCTAAACCGACGTCACTGAGGCTGCCCGTCTCGGAGTTCCAATAGTTATACCCCTAGTTGCCGGGGTTGGAGCTGAAGATTGGTACATCTGGTTGTGGGACCGCTTCCTGCCTCCGGTCCTGTCCACAATTCTCCGGGAGGTATACTCATGCCTCCTCGCTGCCTTCAATACTGCATCGAACGTCTGGTGCTCGAACTGCTCCACAGCCAATAATATCTCTAAGTGCAGTCCTTGCTGGAACCGCTGAGCCCTATCGAACTCGGTTGCCACCAAGGTGGGGGCGAACCTACTCAGCCTAGAAAACTCGGTCGCATAGCCATCGACCGTCCTGCCTCCTTGCTTCAAGTTGGTGAACCGGGTCTGCAGGTCGTACCGTGCCACCGCATCGAAGTACTTCGTCTGGAACCTCTCTCTGAACGTCGCCCAAGTGACTGGCGCTGCTAACCCCATGGCCTGAGCTGCCCACCAATCGCGAGCCAAGTCTAACAACTGTAGGCGTACCACCGCCACCTTCTCATTCTCAGGTGTCCTAGCTGCTTCCAGAACCACCTCGGTATCCTGAAGCCAAGCGTCCGCGGCAATCGCATCTTCACTGCCGTCAAAGAAGGGAGGGTTCAAGCGCTTGAAACTATTGGCCGCCTGATTCCCTTGGGGACCTCCTCGGTTCAGTGCATCATGAACTTCCTGGTGCAAGGCGTCGCCTCGACGATCTTGGGATGCAAGCAGTTCTCTGATAAGCCCTACCAAAGGTCCCTCATCCTGCCTAGCTGGTTGAGCGGGCGGAGCTGCCTGAACTGGAGGTTCTGAGCCTCCGGAAAGCATAACTCGGGAGGCTACTCCAGAGTGCTGAGCTTGATCTTCCTGGCGCTGGGGTGCTTGTCGAGCTTCCTCTGGCTGGTTGGCAGGTCCGGGAGTAATGCCGCTGAAGAAGACGACATAGGGAACAATAAGGAAAGGACCAGGACAGATCAATGATACAAGCAATGTGATCAGGTCGAGATTCTCAGGGATTTGAAGATACGAGCAGAGATCAAGGACGAATATTGATTGAGACATCTATTCGGTAAACCCTCACATTTCTTGATTGACAAGACCTGCGTGGGCCACCACTTAAACCGTGTCACGCCCCAGAACCAGAATACTGGAGAGCGGGGGCAGACACAGCCAGCTACGTATATTGAGATAGAATGCATCTCAACTATACGGTCACGGCTGTCTAGATATGAGGGTTTACTACAAGCCAGCAGTTTCTTAAGGTCAAGCCTATTGTCTCAATCTCAAGCAATTAACAGAGTTATAAGATGTTAGAGCATCAAATATATATATATAAGGCGTCCCAAATATTACATATTGGATGATCATGAAGCTAGTCGTACAAAATGATAGGACTAGCAAGAGTTCAGTCATACATGATCAACCCTAGGATTTGTTAATCATGTTTACAGCCCGTAGGCAGACGGTAAGTAAATGTGCATCGAGCTAACAGGTGCTCGTCGGCTAAACGCCTCAAAAGAATAAATTTACATATAAGTGGGTGAAACAAAAAGGAAAACCCACTCTTGGCCCGAGTTCCGTCTAGTTGTCACCATTGGGCTGGAAGCTCGGTAGATCTTCGGGAGCTGCTCCGAAATCTGGCCACACAAAACCAGCTGGGTCAAACCCCAGAAAGAGCAAGTGCCACAAAGGAGGCCACAAATAAGAACAAAAGCCAGCATATCAGAACATAAAGGATAAAAGAAGTACAAGTAGTAAAGTACACAGGGCGATAAACGACTAGGGACGTGGAACCATTCCGGGAGCCAGGTTACAATCCTTAAACCAAACAAGGACCGGGATTGGAACCCTTCGCCTGAATAGCTCACTGCCTCTACCCATTTATCGTTAGAGATAAGTAAAACAATCATGATCAAGAGATAGCAGGTATTGGAGCTAGACAAGACTTAGACAGGGCTGGACACCATTCATTCACAATCGGCCAAGCAAGTACTACGGCTTACTACTTTAACTAACTAGGGTTATCACAAGCCTAATTACTAACAAGATGCAAGTGAGAAACTCCCAGTCCCAAGCCCTGCAGACCATCCAGTTATCCTTCTGCGGGTTGAGAGTTATGGGTGGGTACATTGCCCGGGAGACAGATGTACCCTTAGGTGACTTAGAGGGTGCAACACATGACAGTGTGCTGGAAATGTGCTCTACTCGTCGGCAAGCTACAAGTCCATTAAAGCGCCCAGATAACGAGATTGCCTGTGACTGGGAATTCTCCATGTTCTAGTTTGATCTAATAATTAGCCTAATCCAATTTAGCGCGAGTCCCTGGCCGTGGTACCCAGGAAGTCACGTCCTAGACATGATGCAAGACAAGACGAGTGATTTGCACAGAGCAACAAGTAGTACACCCACGGTGTCAAGACAAGTCAAGTTACATGCTATCAGGGCAAGTCAAGTCATGTCAAGTCAGGAGTGCGCCACCGCGGGCCACTTTCAAGTCAAGCTGAGTTATCAAGTTACAGGTTCAAGTTACCAAGTTACGAAGTTATACTCCAAGTTATTAACAAGATAGGAGAAAACTAGCCGCAAGCCGAATCATGTCAAATCATAAAAAATCGTGTCAAGACGTGTTAGACCAAGTCAAGTCGTGTGGTGGACAAGAAAATCTCAGAAAACAAAATTTAGCCAGAAACCAAGGACCAAGGTCCACCAGAGCACAGGGTGTGCTGGGCTAAAGGCGACCCAAGGGGGGCGCCGGGCAAGGCTCGGGCTAGGGTGCGCGAGCGGCGTCAAGAGACGTGCTCGAGGAACAACCGCAACACACCAAAGGCGCGAGCGGGGGCAACGCGGAGCCAGAACGCGCGAGGGAGCGTCCGACGAGGCGCGCGGGGCGCAGCGCAGCGGAGTACGCGCGGGAGGGCGCAGCGCAGCACGGCGGCGCGCACAAGGGCGCAGCGCAGCGGAGTGCGCGCGGGAGAACGCGGCACGGAGTGCGCGCGGGAGGGCGCAGCGCAGCGGAGTGCGCGCGGGAGGGCGCAGCGCAGCACGGCGGCGCGCGCAAGGGCGCAGCGCAGCGGAGTGCGCGCGGGAGAACGCAGCGCAGCACGGCGGCGCACGCAAGGGCGCAGCGCAGCGGAGTGCGCGCGGGAGGGCGCAGCGCAGCACGACGGCCCGCGCAAGGGCGCAGCGCAGCGGAGTGCACGCGGAAGAACGCAGCGCAGCACGGCGGCGCGCACAAGGGCGCAGCGCAGCGGAGTGCGCGCGGGAGGACGCAGCGCAGCACGGCGGCGCGCGCAAGGGCGCAGCGCAGCGGAGTGCGCGCGGGAGGACGCAGCGCAGCACGGCGGCGCGCGCAAGGCCGCAGCGCAGCGGAGTGCGCGAGGGAGGACGGTCCGGGTGGCCTTCTTCTTCTCCAAGTTGGCTGAGAAGAACACTAACAATGGGTTCCAAGTTCAAAATCTCACAACTTTGCCAATAAAACTCCAAATTCGGATTTTTAAAGTTCTAACTTGGGTGAAATTTGATTCTCTACAACATAGAGGCATCAAAACCCACCAAAACCAACTCAAAATAGATCAAAACCACTAATTTTCGAAAATGGGAAAAAGTTAGATCTAGAACAGATGAAGCTTCAAAACACAAAACATCAAGACCTAAGATTGTTCAAAACCATCTCCTTAAGCTAATGGACAAATAATATTGGGTCCTTATGTAGTGGCAAGGAGCACTTGCCTATGGTGTGGTGTTGTGTGGAAGAAGGAAGAAGAAGAAGAAAATTAATGGAGAGTAAAGGGGAGAGAGAAAGTTAGGTGGGGATATAATGAGGGTGGTTGTGGTGGAAATGAGGGAAGAGTGTAGGTTAAGGTGTTCCACTACATATTAAACCAACCAACTAAACCAATCTAATTAAAACCAAGCCGAACCAAAACTCGAAATACGAGAGAACCCAAAATTCTGCAAGTCGAGAAAATTAAAATACAAGCCAAAATCCAACTACGAGCATAAATACGAAATACGGAAAATGAGGGTGACAACTCTGTATTTTTTGTCTTGCTTCATGTTCTCATATTGACACATTGTACACACGATTGTTCATTGTTCATTGTTCACTGTTCATTGTTCATTGTTCACCGTTCATCGTTCATAGTTCATTGTTCTTACTTGTACATTGGGGTGGAAAAATACTACAGATATGTGACCAATCCTATTATCTAGGCATTGACTAATAGCTTAGGTCCCACATCGTGCACGTGGGACTCTAAGCCGTACCATTGCTCACTGTTCACTATTCATTGTTTACCCAGCCGGTCACATATTCTGATAGTTATTTCAAATGCATGATTACACTGATAGTATAGTTCATTGTTTCTGGATCCAGTACCATTGTTTTATTGTTATTTCTGTACCACAGTTTCATATTCCTGTCTTGTATCATAGTTTATATTGTGATTCTTTTTCATGCACTTCAGTTTACATTGTTTAGAGCTTCTTGTCGGGGTTGTACTTTGCTCTTTTCCTGACAGGATCGTTGCAGGTTTACTTGGGGATGTTGTATCTTCTTCATGGGCCAGAGTCCGAAGCCAGGATAGAGTTGTACCTCAGGATGGACTTAGAATTTCAGAGTTATAGTTAGGACTTTTCTTAGATTTATTTTTAGAGGATTTCATCATGTATTGTATTGAAGATTTCAGGATTGTATAATTTTTATTCATGTTACCGGATTTGTCTCTGAATGATATTGTATAATTAACTTATGGATTGTGGTGATTCTGGGAACATGTATAGCAGCTGTGGTGGTTTATATTTCTTGTATCTTGGAGTTTTCCTTAGTATTGTACAGCTTACTTCATCGTATCCATCGACGAAGGCTGGGCGTGTCTGACTCGTATTCGATTATTCGGGAGCGGGTCGTGACAACAGTAGAGGTTGTATAGATAGTTATTTTAGTTGTCTTGAGTAGTATTTACTTTATGGATTACTGTATTTGAATTTTGAGATATTTTCTGGGTTTGTGTATCTTAGACACTTAGACTTCTATCTACGGTATCTCTTTGTGGATTTCATATTTTATCTATCTTTTATCATGCTTTACCATAGATGTGATTGAGACTGTATTTGCTATGTCACCTCCATTCGGAGTGTATATACTGTACAGGTACCTTTATATTGTTAGATGTTTGACCTATGTAACACCCCAGTTCCGGAATACGGGGACGTAAACGGCCAGCTACACCGTATAAGGTACGAATACGCTATACGGTGATGACGGTTGTCCAGTCTGGTTGGGTATCCTAGCATGCAATCAATCTATGGCCTAAATCCGATCTCATATCCACAAGTAAATCACAATGAAACAATATCAAGAGAGATAATCATATGAAAAATAGGAAATACTCATATAAAAATCTGGAATCTACAGTACAGGATAATAATGTAGACAAGTATACCTTCCCACAGTTCCTACCATGGTCTGGAACTGAAGCACACCCTCCAAGTCAAGTCTGGAAGATCCACCGGGTCGGTCTCAGACAATCTGGGAACAATCCAGGGTTGGTCAGGTCAACCGCAGCAAGTACCAGAAAGGAAGGCTCAAGGACGGGCGAAGAAAACCAGCAGGATAAAATATGACAAGGATAACATCTAAAAACAGTAAATAAAGGTAAGGGATCGTACGGTACCAACGCACGATAACAATCCACAAGTATAGTGAAGCTAACACAATCACAATCTCCCTAGCATCCACTAACACCTGCATTGCCAGCTGGAAATCAATATCAGCTGGCTGGCAGGCAACAAGCCAAACGACACAGAAGGACAAGCGGCCACACAATGCCTACGGCTTGCTATTATTAGCTAACTAGGGTTATCACAGGCCTAATTACTAACAAGATGCAATAAGACTTCAAAGTCCAGCTCCTGCCTGCTACTACCCGAATGGCCCCAGCAAAAGAAAAAGATAGATATAGCAGGCACACTGCAGTAAGATACATGTGTCCTAAAGAAGTGCCACACTCGACGGAGGGCTGGGAATACGCTCATCTCGACGGATAGCAACAAATCCCTAGTATATATATAGATACATAGGGCCGGGGTCAGACAAGCAACAGGTCACTGGAAAGTCCCCATGAACTACATGATTAATCTAGTTATTAGCCTAGTCAGTTTTATTATGGATCCCTGACCGTGGTACTCAGGGATCCATGTCCTAGACATGATGCAAGACAAGACTGGACTGGTGGCTTATACAAGCACAATCAAGAGAAATCAACCACGGTGTCAAGACGGGGTCATGCTGAGCAAGTCAGGACTGGCTGTCGCAACAGCAATCAAGAGTAAACATGCCATGTCGAGAGTACTAGTCAGGAGTGCGCCACCACGGGCCACTATCAAGAATTAAGAGTATACATGCCAGGTTTACTGTCAAGTCCAGAGTGCTAGTCAGGAGTGCACCTCTACGGGTCACTAATCAAGAATCAAGACAGGTCCAGGTCATCGTGTAATACCAGGAACAAGGTCAGACCTATCAGTCACAAGAAGTCATATGCCTAAATCGTGACATGGATAACAAGTCGGGTACAAGATCAAAATCTCCACTATAATAGTCTGTCAAGTACACATGGGAACCTACAACTCAAATCATCAAGTCGATCCATCCACCTTATCAAACTATCAGGAGTCTCCTATCTACGATGGAAATCAATATCATGTCAGGAAGGTCAATAACCAAATACCAAGCTAATCACTATAAGCAACGCTAGGCCCTCTGGCTCACAAGAATCCTCCAAGTCAATGATCACCAGCCACTAGAAAACGAGCCCCTCAACTACCAAGACATAGCAATCAAACCAGGTTTTGGGCGTTTGGGAAGTCGAGTAAAAATCATATAATAATACCCTCGATATTCTCCTCGTTCTACGAAATATTCGAAATCACCAAAATCCAAGAATCCACATAGATCCACCAAGTCAATATCCCGAGATCGTACTCTCCATAATACTCAATCCTCAGTCATATCCACAAGTCACAACTCCCAATACATAGGACAACTGTCAGCTCTATCTGACTAGACTAGGACAACCCCTAGGATGAAGGGTCAGGGGGCAAGAGTCCGGTAATAAATATTGCCAGAAGTGGCAAGGATTACACGGACCGCTCTAGAGCAAATCCACAACCCTTAAACCAAACAAGGACCAGGGTTGCAGACCGTCTCCCGAGTGGAACCGCTCTCCTTACGCTATCCGACGGACAAGACAGATCAGGAGCTAGGCGACTGATCTAGTCTGGAGTCTACCTAGCAAGCAATGGGATCAGGTATACTATACCAAGGTGAACAGGCACGAGCCCAGTCCAGCAAACTAAAGGAATGGTTCTGCCCAGTCCTTCGAACCAAATTCCCGATCGGGAATTTTGGAAGAATCCGGCAGAGTCTCCTCTGTATTCTGGACAGGAGCTCCCAGCGAGTTGGGGCTAAAATCCACTCGACGTAACCTGCCGCAGAATCGCAGAATCGCAGACTGAAAATACTAGGTCTCAGCTACCTGCAGCACTATGATGCGTACTGGGAACAAGTCGATAGCCGAGAACACTAAGTCTCGGCCTCCAGCAGCACTACGATGCGTACTGGAAATCAATCGAACCCGAGACCACTAATGTATCGGCCTCCAGCAGCACTATGATGCATACTGGGCGCCAAGCCAACATGCATAATAATAAAATAACCGCCTCGCAGGGCGCACCACAACACATGCCCATAAATCCCTAACCCAAGCACAATCACCGCCACAAGTAAAGTTAGCCAGAGTCGTTACCCGACCGCGAGTCGGACACGGGGCACATGGGGACAATCCGTACAAGTGAGTCGTGCTCGTATCCTCGGAGGTGTGGATGACCCATCCGAGTTGCCCGATACGGTCTACCCCGGTATCGGACCAAGCTATCCTAAGTTATCATCATGGCAGTTCTACTACTAGGCTACACTAATCATGGTTATAAAATTTACAAGTATAATTAATTAAATAAAATAAAATCTAGGAGAGAGGGCAAGAGCCGTCGATGAGCAAGGGATACTTGCCTAGAGGGCTCGGCTAGGTAAGCAAGTCTTCGGCAGTCGAGATCCAAGCTAGCTCACCAATCGAGATCCTCAGAACACACAATAAACAATCATTAGAATTAAATAATAAAATAATGACAAAATCATGAAGAATGGCACGAGGCTATACTGTACGGGTCCCGCAAGCTGCGCAGGGATCTGGCACGGAACCGAGGCACGCAGACCGATACGGGCACGCAAATCGAGATGCGCACGTATATCGAGACGCGCACGAGAATCGAGATGGCACGAATATCGAGATGAACGAGAAATACGTGCACGTAAATTGAAACGTGCACGTAGATCGAGAAAATCATGAATATCAGAATGGTCCACGAATCACGCGACACACAAATCGAGGCGAGCACGTAAATCGAAACGACCCAAAGTCCAAGGAGCACGTAAATCGATTCGGTACACAAATCGAGGTGCACACGCAAATCGATGCGGTACGGAGTCCAACGCAGCACGTAAATCGAGACGGTCATACAAATCGATGTATGCATGCGAATCGATGCGGCACGAAAATCAAGAAAGGCACAAAGGCCGAGGCACGAAAATCGAAACGGTACGCAAACCGAGATGGCACGTTGCTCGAGGCAGCACGGGGCTCGAGGCGTCCCGCTGCCCTAGGCACCAAGTGAATCGAGGGTGCACGAAACCAAGAAGGCGCACGCAAACCGAGGTATACGCAGAACGAGGCACACGCGGACCGAGCAGCGTACTGCTCGAGGTAACACGTGCACCGAGGCACGTAGCCCGAAGAGCACGCAGCCCAAGGCTGGCTCGCTGCTCAAGCAGTACGGGGCCCAAGGGCGTCCTGCCGCTCGAGGCGGTGCTGGCCCGGGCGCGGCAACGGCACGGTGGTGGTGCTGGTTGCCGGAGAGAAGAGAAAAGGAGGGGGCGGGGGAGATCGGGGCTCACCGGGGTTGGTCGGGCTTCGGCGGAGGGGGCAGCAGCAGCAAAGGAAAGGCGGAGGAGAAGAAGACGACGACGATGGTGGTGCTGGTCGTAGCGGTGGCGCCGATCGAGAGGGAGGTGGCCGAAGGAGGAAGAGAGCAGCGGTGGTGGTGTTGGTGGTGACGGAGGAGGCCGGCCGAGAGGGAGACGGCGACGGCGACGATGATGGTGGCGCTGGTGGCTGCCATGGAGGTGAGGGAAGCAGGGATGGTGGTGGTGGTGGCTGCGGGAAGTGGTGGAGACGGCGGCGCGGTGTTGAGGGCGGCCGGGGCGACGAGGATGGTGGCGGAGGAGAAGAAGACGCCGACGATGATGAGGGTGGTGGCGCCGACGGAGATGGGGGTGGCCGCAGCTGGGAGTGGTGGTGGGAGGAGACCATGGCCGGGGGTGGTAGCCGCGGTGGGGCTAGGCCAGGGAAGAGCGGGAGATAAGGGAAGTGAGGAAAAGAGAGAGTTGAGCGGGAGGGAGAGGGTACTGGTCCAGTGAGGAGGAGGAGAGAGAGGGGTCGGGAGAGAGAAAGAGTGAAGAGAGGGGGTGGGGTTAGGTTTAGATATTTTAGGGAGGAGGGGTAGCTAGGTAATTTAACAACAATAATAATAATAATAATAATAATGAGGATAAAATTACCTCCAAGAAAATAATAAAAATTTTAAGAATACCCCAAAATCCTCTAAATACAATAATACGGTCAAATACGTACTTCAAAATAGGAATATTACATCCTACCCACCTTACAAAAATTTCGTCCTCGAAATTTCAAAATTATAAAAGTAGGGTTTTCAAAACTAGTACATATATATATGTCATGAAAACTCTACCCACCTTACAGAAATTAAGTAATATAACAAGAAATGAACAAAATCTCAATATGAAAACATCAAGAAAAATAATGTCTAGCTACACGTGTCAACTCTCAGGGTAAATCCAAAATACCAAGAAATCTCGAAAATCAAATCTCACATGCGCGAATTATCCCCATAAGTCAGAACAAGTATAGAATGTCGAAAATAATGTCAGAAAACGTAAAATCCCAACTGCATAAAGAAAAATAATAAATCCGCATAAAATCATAAAATACAGGATATCTGTCTCGAACCGATGACCGTAGTTTCCAAATATCCGAAAAATGTGTGCCATGGTCATTCTTTGCCACGCCATCCGGAATGACTGCAAAAGATGCATCAGGGCACTATAATCGAGCGACTGCAACTTTCGTTACCACGCCGTCAAGGTATACTAGGGTCACCCGGTACTCTTGACAAATACCTAAAACGAATCAAATCCATAACCCAAATATTCGAATCACAAAATTCACAAAATCTATAACAATGTAATGAGAGTCCTAGAAAACAATCAAAATCCAAAATCCAGGTGAATCGTAACACACATCCAAAAATATCTTCAACAATAACCACAAGATAGCTTTTCTAGGAAAATACTCCAAACCAAGAATCCATATCAAAACATAATGTATAGAAAGTATATCTATAATCAAAATAATATCTGAAACAAATAATCATGATTGCGGAACTGTCCGGAATCAAGAAAGCCAAATCGATACAAGAATATCCCTCGGATACTCAACAAATGTCAAAATATCCAATCTCAGAGTCCTGATGAAATCTTCATGCTGCAGCGATCAAGCCAACGCTCGAAGAGGGAGATAAGGATACTAAGTCAACGCACGAAAGAGATAACAGAAAATCAAACAAGACGAAACACCGGTAGAGAGTACAGAACCCAAGATAAATAATCATGTAACCCAAATGATGGAGATAACATCTCATCAAATAAGGTGATTGACATAACCAACTATAGGATCATATCTATCAAACAAGGATCAAAGGTAGATAACACAAATAAGACATGGCCAAGCAAGATAGGTCCAAGTAGAGATGAGGACCAGTTTACAGGTTCAAGGGAGCGAAGGACAAGTGTAACAAGTGGGAATACCAAGGAATAGTGGACTGAGATCAATAATCATGTGATACCCAACAAAATCTCAAAACGAGACCTGCATGGGCCACCACTAAAACCATGTAACGCCCCAGTTCCGGAATACGGGGACGTACATGGCCAGCTACACCGTATAAGGTACGAATATGCTATACGGTGATGACGGCTGTCCAGTCTGGTTGGGTATCCTAGTATGCAATCAATCTATGGCCTAAATCCGATCTCATATCCACAGGTAAATCATAATGAAACAATATCAAGAGAGATAATCATATGAAAAACAGAAAATACTCATATGAAAATCTGGAATCAACAGTACAGGATAATAATGTAGACAAGTATACCTTTCCACAGTTCCTACCATGGTCTGGAACTGAAGCACACCCTCCAAGTCAAGTCTGGAAGATCCACCGGGTCGGTCTCAGACAATCTGGAAACAATCCAGGGTTGGTCAGGCCAACCGCAGCAAGTACCAGAAGGAAAGGCTCAAGGACGGGCGAAGAAAACCAGCAGGATAAAATATGACAAGGATAACATCTAAAAACAGTAAATAAAGGTAAGGGATCGTACGGTACCAACGCACGATAACAATCCACAAGTATAGTGAAGCTAACACAATCACAATCTCCCTAGCATCCACTAACACCTGCATTGCCAGCTGGAAATCAATATCAGCTGGCTGGCAGGCAACAAGCCAAACGACACAGAAGGACAAGCGGCCACACAATGCCTACGGCTTGCTATTATTAGCTAACTAGGGTTATCACAGGCCTAATTACTAACAAGATGCAATAAGACTTCAAAGTCCAGCTCCTGCCTGCTACTACCCGAATGGCCCCAGCAAAAGAAAAAGATAGATATAGCAGGCACACTGCAGTAAGATACATGTGCCCTAAAGAAGTGCCACACTCGACGGAGGGCTGGGAATACGCTCATCTCGACGGATAGCAACAAATCCCTAGTATATATATAGATACATAGGGCCGAGGTCAGACAAGCAACAGGTCACTGGGAAGTCCCCATGAACTACATGATTAATCTAGTTATTAGCCTAGTCAGTTTTATTATGGATCCCTGACCGTGGTACTCAGGGATCCATGTCCTAGACATGATGCAAGACAAGACTGGACTGGTGGCTTATACAAGCACAATCAAGACAAATCAACCACGGTGTCAAGACGGGGTCATGCTGAGCAAGTCAGGACTGGCTGTCGCAACAGCAATCAAGAGTAAACATGCCATGTCGAGAGTACTAGTCAGGAGTGCGCCACCACGGGCCACTATCAAGAATCAAGAGTATACATGCCAGGTTTACTGTCAAGTCCAGAGTGCTAGTCAGGAGTGCACTTCTACGGGTCACTAATCAAGAATCAAGACAGGTCCAGGTCATCGTGTAATACCAGGAATAAGGTCAGACCTATCAGTCATAAGAAGTCACATGTCCAAATCGTGACATGGATAACAAGTCGGGTACAAGATCAAAATCTCCACTATAATAGTCTGTCAAGTACACATGGGAACCTACAGCTCAAATCATCAAGTCGATCCATCTACCTTATCAAACTATCAGGAGTCTCCTATCTACGATAGAAATCAATATCATGTCAGGAAGGTCAATAACCAAATACCAAGCTAATCACTATAAGCAACGCTAGGCCCTCTGGCTCACAAGAATCCTCCAAGTCAATGATCACCAGCTACTAGAAAACGAGCCCCTCAACTACCAAGACATAGCAATCAAACCAGGTTTTGGGTGTTTGGGAAGTCGAGTAAAAATCATATAATAATACCCTCGATATTCTCCTCGTTCTACGAAATATTCGAAATCACCAAAATCCAAGAATCCACATAGATCCACCAAGTCAATATCCTGAGATCGTACTCTCCATAATACTCAATCCTCAGTCATATCCACAAGTCACAACTCCCAATACATAGGACAACTGTCAGCTCTATCTGACTAGACTAGGACAACCCCTAGGATGAAGGGTCAGGGGACAAGAGTCCGGTAATAAATATCGCCAGAAGTGGCAAGGATTACATGGACCGCTCTGGAGCAAATCCACAACCCTTAAACCAAACAAGGACAAGGGTTGCAGACCGTCTCCCGAGTGGAACCGCTCTCCTTACGCTATCCGGCGGAGAAGACAGATCAGGAGCTAGGCGACTGATCTAGTCTGGAGTCTACCTAGCAAGCAATGGGATCAGGTATACTATACCAAGGTGAACAGGCACGAGCCCAGTCCAGCAAACCAAAGGAATGGTTCTGCCCAGTCCTTCGAACCAAATTCCCGATCGAAAATTTTGGAACAATCCGGCAGAGTCTTCTCTGTATTCTGGACAGGAGCTCCCAGCGAGTTGGGGCTAAAATTCACTCGGCGCAACCCGCCACGGAATCGCAGAATCGCAGACTGAGAACACTAGGTCTCAGCTACCAGCAGCACTATGATGCGTACTGGGAACAAGTCGATAGCCGAGAACACTAAGTCTCGGCCTCCAGCAGCACTACGATGCGTACTGGAAATCAATCGAACCCGAGACCACTAATGTTTCGGCCTCCAGCAGCACTACGATGCGTACTGGGCGCCAAGCCAACATGCATAATAATAAAATAACTGCCTCGCAGGGCGCACCATAATACATGCCCATAAATTCCTAACCCAAGCATAATCACCGCCACAAGTAAAGTTAGCCAGAGCCGTTACCCGACCGCGAGTCGAATACGGGGCACATGGGGATAATCCGTACAAGTGAGTCGTGCTCGTGTCCTCGGAGGTGTGGATGACCCATCCGAGTTACCCGATACGGTCTATCCCGGTATCGGACCAAGCTATCCTAAGTTATCATCATGGCAGTTCTACTACTAGGCTACACTAATCATGGTAATAAAATTTACAAGTACAATTAATTAAATGAAATAAAATCCAGGAGAGAGGGCAAGAGCCATCGATAAGCAAGGGATACTTGTCTAGAGGGCTCGGCTAGGTAAGCAAGTCTTCGGCAGTCGCGATCCAATCTAGCACGCCAATCGAGATCCTCAGAATACACAATAAACAATCATTAGAATTAAATAATAAAATAATGACAAAATCACGAAGAATGGTATGAGGCTATACCGTAGTACGGGTCCCGCAAGCAGCGTAGGGATCTAGCACGGAACCGAGGCACGTGGACCGATACAGGCACGCAAATCGAGACGCGCACGTATATTGAGACGCGCACGAGAATCGAGATGGCACGAATATCGAGATAAACGAGAAATACGTGCACGTAAATCGAGACGTATACGTAGATCGAGAAAATCATGAATATCAGAATGGTCTACGAATTATGCGACACGCAAATCGAGACGAGCACGTAAATCGAAACGATCCAAAGTCCAAGGAGCACGTAAATTGATTCGGCACACAAATCGAGGTGCGCACGCAAATCGATGCGGTACGGAGTCCAATGCGGCACATAAACTGAGACGGTCATGCAAATCGATGCATGTACGCGAATCGATGCGGCACGAAAATCAAGAAAGGCACAAAGGCTGAGGCACGAAAAACGAGACGGTACGCAAACCGAGATGACACGTTGCCCGAGGCAGCGCGGGGCTCGAGGCGTCCCGTTGCCCTAGGCAGTACGTGAATCGAGGGTACACAAAAACCAAAAAGGCACACACAAACCGAGGCATATGCAGAACGAGGCACACGCGGACTGAGCAGCACACTGCTCGAGGCAACACGTGCACCGAGGCACGTGGCCCGAAGAGCACGCAACCCAAGGCTGGCTCGCTGCTCGAGCAGCGCGGGGCCCAAGGGCATCCTGCCGCTCGAGGCGGTGCTGGCCCGGGCGTGGCAACGGCACGGCGGTGGTGCTGGTTGCCGAAGAGAAGAGAAAAGGAGGGGGCGGGGGAGATCGGGGCTCACCGGGGTTGGTCGGGCTCCGGCGGAGGGGGCAGCAGCAGCAAAGGGAAGGCGAAGGAGAAGAAGACGACGACGATGGTGGTGCTGGTCGTAGCGGTGGCGCCGACCGAGAGGGAGGTGGCCGGAGGAGGAAGAGAGCAGCGGTGGTGGTGTTGGTGGCGACGGAGGAGGCCGACCGAGAGGGAGACGGCGACGACGACGATGATGGTGGCGCTGGTGGCTGCCATGGGGGTGAGGGAAGCAGGGATGGTGGGGTGGCTGCAGGAAGTGGTGGAGACGGGGGCGCGGTGCTGAGGGCGGCCGGGGCGATGAGGATGGTGGCGGAGGAGAAGAAGACGCCGACGATGATGAGGGTGGTGGCGCCGACGGAGATGGGGGCGGCCGCAGCTGGGAGTGGTGGTGGGAGGAGACCATGGCCGGGGTTGGTGGCCGCGGTGGGGCCAGGCTAGGGAAGAGCGGGAGAGAAGGAAAGTGAGGAAGAGAGAGAGTTGAGCGGAAGGGAGAGGGTGCTTGTCCAGTGAGGAGGAGGAGAGAGAGGGGTCGGGAGAGAGAAAGAGTGAAGAGAGGGGGGTGGGGTTAGGTTTAGATATTTTAGGGAGGAGGGGTAGCTAGGTAATTTAACAGTAATAATAATAATAATAATAATGAGGATAAAATTACCTCCAAGAAAATAATAAAAATTTCAAGAATACCCCAAAAATTAAAATCCTCCAAATATAATAATACGGTCAAATACGTACTTCAAAATAGGAATATTACAACCTAGGACATCGTTCTACCGCCGACACTGCGGCGTAGGCTAGATGTACCCACTTCTCGTGTCCTTACTCTAGGGTGCGGGTCGTGACACGTAACACGAAGAATGACATTCAACACGGAGAATAACATTCTCCTTGTTAAAATGTAGAAGAATGACTATTCTTCGTGTTATATCGACGGAGAACAGTTGACAGAAACCTAATTTTTTATTTTTTTGTTTTGTGAAAAAAATTTAACAAGAATAAAGATTCAAGAGTTTTCGTTCTTCTTTCAAAACGATACTAACTCTTATGGAAAAGGAGAAGAAGATCTTCTCTCCATAATTGACCTAATTGTCGGAAAAGAAGAAGAAGAAGAAGAAGAAGAAGAAGAAGAAGATGATGATGATGATGAACGATGATCGGAGTTCGACTGAAAAAAGTACGGTGAACTACGAACGATCTTTGCGATCTCTGCTGAAGATGAGAGCAATGGAATTCAGATCTCTCGTGAAGGAGAAGATGACGAAAATTGCAATCCAAATCTGAGTTTGTGCGGAGGGGGTAGTTATGGTATTAATTTTGTAAATACAGAACATCTAAAGGGAATCTTGGAATACTTAACGTGGAAATATATAATTCTGGGCATTTCATAAAACCCATCCTGCGGGTGAATTTTTCATAAAAACCAACCCCGAAATTATAATAATTAAATTTTAAGCTACAAAAATTATTTTGGACAACGAAAATTATTTGATAATTTGAAAAGTTTATAAGTAGTTTTCTTCTTCTGGGTTTCTAAAAAAAATGGAAAGAAGAATGGATTAAGGTTGATATTTATTATAATAATTAAATTTGTTGAAGGTTACGATAAAAATTTTTTGCACATACAAGCTATAAATTATAAGCTCAAGATTTGAGCTCAATTTACCACTTATAAGAGACATCATTATACACTTACATTACAAAAAAAATAAACACCTTAATTAAGTTGATGGGTCTTGCACTTTATTGAGCACTTTAAAGTTCTTGTACTACTGTATAATGCAAAAAAATAAACACCTTCTATGAGAAAGAATAAGAGTTTAGAGAAAACCTACCTTAATTTTATTCTTAATACATATTTCCCTAATATCTTCATTTATAGTGTCACTGTATGTCATTTGGCACATTGGACTTTGCAAGCTTGTTGAGAGGTAGACTTCTGGCATTAACATATTATGTTGGATAAAATCCTAAAGCATGCAATCAGAAGACAAAAAAAATTAAAAATAGAAATTGAAAGTAAGGATTCGAGATACATTATAATCGTTATCTTTAGAATATATTTTTTGTCTCCTAGGAATAGTACATCGCAGGAAATGATGATATATTCCTGAGATACAACCAATCATGGCAATCCACGACACCTTGCACCCGGTGGTGAATACAATCTTGTCCTGAAAAGAAGATGGACGGAGATGAAAATTTGAAATTTTTGGTTTTGGATGGTTTTTCCCTTTTCTTTATTTCTATGACGAGTTTTGAGAGAGAGAGAGAGAGAGAATACAAAACAGAAGAAAAAAAAATCTACCAACTGAACTTAAAAAGAAATAAGTTAGTAAATTATAGCTATACCTCGATTAGGTCCACAAATCAAATGTGTTCTGCTAAGTGCACAACTAATAAGCGCATGTATTGAATTACGCACCCATTCGCGGATTGGATGGGCTTGATTCCATCATTCATATATCTCAGTTACGTACAAAAGTGGGTTTAACAATTTAAACAAAGAAGAGTCTCATGTGGTACTAAAATATTTTCTTATTAAATTACATAGCAATTATATGTTGTTCCAAACATATAGTGGGAAATCATATACTTATAAAAGGAGTTAAGTAAGGCAACCCTTAATGGTTGAGGGTGATACATTGTTCAAGACGATACTCTTATGATTTCTACAATGATAATATTTGCAACGGATCAACCTTTGAGATGGCCTAAGTTCTCTAATATGGATGATAACGAGGAGACGAAGCGTGAGTTCGAATAGGACTTTGAACTTGGAGTCCGCATCAAATGAATGAGATAGATAGTACAATAGGAAGAGAGGGTTGGTACTGAGCTTGAGGCTACTAAGAGCGTCTCCAACCCTATTGTCTTGTTATGTGTTGTGGTTTGTAGGTGCCATGAGAAACAAGACAATGTCTTTCATAGGTGGCAAGATTATATTAAAAAAAGACAAAGAGGGAGAAAAGTCTTATACAATGTAAAGTATTGGGAAGACGATAAAAAAAATACTTTTTTCAACTTCCAAGACAAATTCTCTTTTTTTTTAATATTTTTTTTTCCATAATTGATGATGTGGAGGTAAGTCATTGTCAAGTGCATTGTCTAGAACTAGACAACCAACGTCACAATGACTTTGCCATGTCGCCAAGTTACCTTCATAATTTATTTGACATTTGCATTGGTGAATAACTTTTTAAATAAAAACTTGTAATTCCTATGTGGGAACAACTTTTTCCAAACTCACAATAGGGTTAGAGATACTCAAAGCCTACAATTTGAACATGGAGGTTGTGATCTTAGTCTACTACTATGTGCTTGAGGTATATAAAGAGACCTATAATTTTCTTATGAATTATCATTTATGCTTGAATGTAGAGAAGAACATTATGTTTATTCATTTTCAACATAATCTAAAGTAACCAAAACCGTGTATATGAGCCATAGCAAAATCCAACTGAATGATATAATTTTATTCAAAAGTAATTGGCTGGCTTTGTTCGTTGGACTTTTTATCATTTAATAGACCATATCTAAAGTTGGACTCGTGGTTAAAAATATATATTAGAATATACAAATTCAATAAACAAAACAAAGTATATTTTGAGAGTAATGGATATTAGAAAAAATATATATAGGGCTATGACCTATGATTCCTCCTCTCTTTCAAATACAACATGCAAGAGAGAAGAGAAGAATAAATAATTAAAAAAGAAAAGAAATTAGGACTATATAAATTTTAACATATGTTAAAGGTAAGGATATTTACGTAATTTAATAGTTTCTATCGGATTTTCAGATTTTGGGTCGATTTGGAAACTAAAACCGAAACCGAAAATCAGATTATCATAACCGGATCCGAAAAGAACAGTTTCCAAACCTATCCGGATCTTCTATTTAGCTCAAAACCAAAACCGAGACGAACAAGATTCTCATAACTAAGATTCGAATAGAATAATTTTCAAACCTATCCGAATCTTCTATTCATCCCAATACCAAAACCTAGAAGCAGATTCTCATAATCGTATCCTAAGAGGACAGTTTCCAGGCCTATTCGAATCTTTTATTCGGCTCAAAACCGAAACAGAGAACCAAATTTTCATAACCGGGTCAGAATAGAACAGGTTCCTACCCTATCCGTTCTCTTCTAAAATTATTCAATTCGGTTTTGTTCAGTTAGATTTGGTCTAAAATCAAATAATACTCGGTCCTATTTGAATGTTAACACCTAGCAGTAAATTAGAAATTGAATTGAAGAAGAAAATAATCTTTTTGTGATCTTCATAGATTTTTTTTTTCCTGCAGATTCAAGCTATATCACATTCATCAGATCTATAATATTGTAGGATCATGGATGAGACGATAGCACGTCCTTATGGTGTTTAATTATTGTCATTGCACATCTATCAACGCTGGCACCATTTCGATCGTGTACGAGATGATGGACGTCCATGGATCATTCGCATCCGCTCGATCGTATGTACAAGACGAGATAACGTCTCTAATTTCGTGTCCGTGTCGAGACATCCACGGCCAGTTGTACCCGCAGAAATACTAGCCTCAAGGTGAAGTAACGTACAGACGTCGAGTGGACTTATTTCGGGACTCAAAATATCGTCGCGTTAACGAGACGTGTGATGCATGGAATTGCGGGTGTTTTTCATAGATAATAACAAGAGGTGGATGCGAACGCCGCTTTCAGAATTTTTTTTTTTTTTTTTTTAGTGAGCGTCAACGAAATTGCAGGTCAAACATTTGAAAGCACATGGCGCATGGTGGCATATGTCCTGGTCATGGGGACATTATATTATTTGCCTTACACGAAAGAAAGTGGACTTACTAAACAAAGACCAAACTGACATCTCATGCACAAATAAGATCCAAACATTATGCTCTATAAAATATTAGCCCTGGTATGGTGGGCGAAATCTTAAAAATTGGAATTTTTTATTATTATTTCGATGTCAACAAAATTGAGAGGAAAAAACTGATTTTAAATATATAAAAATTATAAAATAAAATAATTTTATCTATCCAAATAAGAAACTACTTTTTATATTTAATTATTCAATTTTTTTTTCAATTTTTTGACATTTTCAAACATCGGACAAACAAATTTGATAGAATTAATGATTCCATCAATCTAAGTAAAAAATCACTTTTTCATCTTTAAGTATTCATTTTCCTTTTCAATGCATTAGGCATTTCCAAATGCACAAAAAAAGATAAAATTTATAATTCTCTAAAAAAACACAACCAAGAATTGATTTTCTTTTGTTTCCTTTTCGCAAATCAAACGATGCCTTAGTCTCTTTTTACTACATATTGTTCTATTATTCATAGATAAGTCTAATTTGTCATATTCATTATTATTATTTTTTCTATTCCATTCCATGTACGTGTAGATAATATATTTTTATGTTTGGAAAGATAAATATATATAATATTGTACTCTTATGTTGAAAATGAACAAATTTTTTTTCTTTGTATGTAAGAGTTGCTAACCTTAATAAAAGGCTAATTGCCACTGGGCTATACTTTATACCCATGTACAGGTGTGCAATTTCTAATTGTCGCGCTTAGCACATTTACGTGCAATTTATCAACTATTTTGAGTTAATTAGTTGTATTCCTTATGATTTGTAGGCATTTTAGTAAATGTTTTCGTTGTTTTAAAAACAAAAAATACCTTCCTGGATGCTTAATTTTTCACTCACTTTCTTCTATGCACCAGGGGAGTACAAGTAATTAACTCTATAAACCAGGGGACATTCTTTGTTTTTAAAACAACGAAAACAGTTACCAAAATATGTACAAACAATAGAGGGTACAACTAATTAACTCTTATCCTTTTGTTTTATTTTGAATTGAACTTCTCATTTTTTTCGAAGCCCAAATTTTTTCTGAATTGGGCATTTATGACTTACACCCTCTAGATTTCTTTAAAATAGAATGGAAAAAAAAAAAAAAAAAATCTACTTTCAAGTTTCAAATACACAAAAAAAAAAACTCCATTCTCTTTCCCAAAACTTGCAGCCACCAAACACTGTCGGACTTTTGATTTTGATACATGAGACGAACTTTAAAAGTTATGCCCTTTAAAAAGTAAAACAAGAAACAAATATAATATCCATAATAATAATATTATCAACAAAAAAATAAAAAATAAAAAATAAACAAAAATATAATATCCATAATAATATACGTCATAGTAAAATACTAATAAAATTGAATATGTTCCCCACAAAATGAAACCATAATTATCTATATTCAAGAATAAAATTGTAACTCCTCACCCCCCCCCCCCCCCCCCCCCCCCCCCCCCACACCACACACACACACAAATATATATATATATATATATATATATATATATATATATATATATATATATATATATATATATATATATATATATATATATATATATATATGAAAGAAGGTAAAAAAAAAATCATAAAATCACTACATAGGAAAACAACCCCTTATGTAGGGTTTATTGAAGATACATCAAAATCAATACTATGTAAAATTCCAGTAATTGAGGTCTGACAATCAACAAAAACACGCCTATCGTGTTCCCTCCAAACATGCCATACTGTCGAAGCCAAGCACATACGTGCCTCATTAAACCACCCTGGTCCTTTTTGTCTGCTAGACCGTATTTGAACTATAATTCCCCTAATATCTCTTGGCTCTGCACTCAATTCCAGTCTATTACTTTATTCCCGCCATATAGACCAGGACATCGTACATGCAAAGAATAGGTGGCTAATGGACTTATCCGTTGAATGTTAAAGCACACAACTTGGTGATGTAAGTTGCATCCCAAATCGAGTAAGCCGGTCTCTAGTAAGAAGACGACCAAGTAGCACCTGATACACGCACAACTACATTTTACGCGCACAATCCTTTCTGCCAGATGAAGTCAAAATTTTCATATGCGGGAGCCACGTTCGCACCAGTCATAACAAGACCGGAGGCTGAACCCATATTGACCGCCTCCTCCAGCCGCATGGATCCAAACCTAGTGATCCCTAGGTGCCTCAATGTCTATAGTAGACCGACGAATCAAATCTTTAAACCTGGTCATGTGCGCATACGCCTCCGGTTGCCAAGTCCCATTCTGAATAATGGTATGGACACCTAGCCCTTTGCGAGCCTCAATTGCCAACTGCTCCCTTGTGCGGTCCCACAATCTACGATGCTCAATCCAGCGGTCGCGCCACAAGTCAGTATCTCTTCAATCCTTAAACCCACTTTGGATGGTAGTCGTGATGAGGGTGCGATTCCGCAGAAGTTGTTTAGAGGTAACGGTGACATTGTTGTTGTATGCATATGTCCAGAATTTTCTCCTATTTTATGCATCTATTGGACGTCTATTCAGCCCACATGGATCCCACTTGGATGAATTTTCAGGTAAGCTTCACACCAGTAGCTTCAATGGTAGTTTGGAGGCGCTAGGGTCCCACACCACCCTCCTGTCTAGGCCGACTCAACTGATCCCAACCAATAGCATATAACCCACCCCGCCATATGAAGTTAGCACATGTGCGTTCAATTTTTCGAATAGTGGCTAACTGGACTTTAATAGACTGTAATCAGAATAGTGCCAAAGACGTAATAACTGACCGAACCAATTCGATGCGGCCACCAAACGACAGACCATGGGCCTACTAGCCTTCCATTTGACGTTGTGTATACTCCACCAGCATACGATAATCTATTTCTCTAGCATAATTTATAGACAAAGGTACACCCAGGTAATTAACTAGTAGTTCACCCTTCTCCACTTCCAACACAGCTGCACGTTCTTCTTTGAGAGAACAATGAGTGCTAAAGAATACTCTGCTCTTATCTTTGTTCAACTGTAACCCTGATACCCGGGCAAAATCATCCATAATATCTATGATCGCCCGAAGTCTGGCCATGGTGGGCTGTAGAAAAACTAGTAGATCATCGACATAAATGAGATGTGAGATGTGAGGATGAATCTTACGGTACATGGGGACAATCTTGTTCTTTCGAATTGCTATCTCCATCTGGCAAGAGAAGTATTCTATCACAAGAGTAAATAGATACGGGGATAATGGATCCCCCTGCCGAATGCCCCTGTTACTCTTGATGAAGCCATATGGAATACCACGAATAAGAACTGAGATGGGGGGAGATGTGAAACATCTCCAAACTCTATCAACCCACACCTGATCAAACCCCATAATGAGCATCAGCTAACATACAAACTCCCGATTCACCATGTTGTAGGCCTTACGAAGGTCAAGTTTGATACAGGCTTTCATGCTTCTCTTTTTGTTGAACTCCCTCACTATCTCGTGTGCCAGTAGGTTATGCTCCGCGATAGATCTGCCTTTTATAAATGCTACCTCATTCCTTGACCCCAGACTTTGCATGATTCCCTCCATCCTCCTGACCATCAAGTGTGTAATTATTTTGTACAAATAATTACAACACGCTGTGGGTCGAAAGTCAGCCAGCAATGAAGCTTCCTTCTTCTTCGGGCCCAAAGTTAGGAATGTGTGGTTCAGTTCCTTCAATAATCTACCTTTTGTAAAGAATTCTTGTACTGCCGAGAGTACTGGGAACTTAAGCGTCTCCCAATGTAGCTTGAAAAATCTGCTGTTGAAGCCATCTAGACCTGGAGCTTTATTGGGATCTGTCGCCATGATAATGCCCTTGATCTCCTCCAACCTTACTGGCGCCATTGGTAGGCGGTTGCTGTGAGCAGTAAGAATATTCTTGCATACAATATGAGGAAAAATAGAAGTACAATGGGATTGATTATAGTGCTCTGAGTAATACCTGATAGCTTCTGCCTGCATACCTTGATGCGATTCAACCATTTTACTATCTGAGTCCAATAAATGTTGGAAATTATTGCATTGTTGTCTGGACCAGATCACATTGTAGAATAATTTCGAGTAGCGATCTCCATCTTTGAGCCATTGACACTTTGCACGTTAGGACAGTTGTATCTCTTCTTTTAGCCGGAGCATACCGACTTCCTAGCAGTACCTTCTCACGAGCCGCTAGGTCGTCATCCAGAATGTTCAATTGGAGAGCCAACTGTACCTACCATAACTCATCCTCTAAGTCGGCCAACTGAGGCCGTGCATGGGCAATCACTAACCCATCAACGTAAAGCACCCTTCGTTGTCTTCAACATTTGTACCATCTTGTGTTGGGCATAAACCCCCCTCGAAGTTGTCTGTAAACAATTGGTCACCACCGACATATAACCAGTTGTGAGGTGCCAACTATGATTATATCTAAACGGTCGAGCCTTCCAAGGTGAAGTGGACGATAGGGCCACCCAAATAAGTGAATGGTCAGAGGTCCTCGCCGCCAACCCTTCTGCAGTTGAATGCGGAAACATTTGGAGCCAGTCACTATTACCTAATGCTCGATCAAGCTGACAAGTAACCCTTTTATTGATGGACTTGTTGTGCCACGTCCAAATGTGTCATGATCGCTCCAAACTTGTAAGACCCACTTGTAACAAATAGCATTGGATGTCTATCAGGATGGGGTCTGAAACTGGCTGGCCCTCGACTTTCTCTCTACCGTATAAATAGCATTGAAATCACCCATAAATAAAAGAAGGAGATGCGCAACCTCCGCCATGCCACTGACCTTTGAAATCTCCCTCTATAAGTCGACATGCTTCCTCCTATCGTTACTTCCATATACCGCTCCAAGGATAAAGTTGAAACCACCTTACTGGAGAAGTGAAGAGCTAACAGCTACTCCGACATATGGATTACTTTGCCAACCCAAACACGACTGTCCCATCGAATCCAAATTTTGGCCATTCCACATAGAGCAAGATTGTGTGCTTGTTCCCAATTAAAGGGCAGTTTACGCACGAGCAAGTGTTCTTACTTTAACTTAGTCTCTAGTAATATTGTTATCGTACAGTCAGCCATATTCAAATTTTTTACATACCTCCTTCAACCTACCCAGAGAATAGATCCCTCGTACATTCCAAGCTATAATCGTCACTGATGATCGATAGAGATGGCCCCGTGTATCGCCAGGTCCAACCACGTGGGGAGTAGTTGGATACGCATGTTCCATTGCATCATCCGTATTGCCATTATCTTAAGCTGCTGCCTTCTCCTTCAATATGGTATCCCATTTAGGATTATCTACACATAAAGACAATTCAGTCAGGCAAGGATCCATCTTTATTATGTCTGGCTCCTCATGAATCGGGCCATCATGATGCTTTCGGTTGACAAAGGGGTCCCCACGCGCTGCATTATGAGGACCAGTGCTTGAAGATGCGTGCATGCCGCTGGTGACAACTCCTCCCAGGGCTCTGAAGATGACCAACTAGTTCTGCTCTGCCCCAGGGGAACCATCACCCCGTCTGATCCAGTAGTAGTATTGATAGTATTAGGAGGTGTTCCCTCATCCTCCATGTCCTTAACGCCCTCCTCATGGTCCAAAGGAACCCTCGCAGAGAGGCCACCAGAGTGGGCACACACCAGAGGTCTAAGGTCCCCCGCGTCACTCCCCGTCAGCGCCCAACACCAAGCAAGACTTGGTCGAGTGCCCAAAACAAACACAAGATGTGCAACTCGGAGGGACCCATTCATACTCCACCACCTACTGGAGAATCTCACCGCTAGGTACTTCATATTCTAGTATCCTTGGAAGATCGCTATCTGCTCCTATCTCGATGAACATCCGTATATACATCAATCGAGTTCGACAGCTGGTGGCATCATCCGCTTTGATAGGAGTACCAATCATACTAGCCAGTCTCCCGAGAAGCGGGAGACTCCAGTATTTAACAAAAAAGTTTAAAAATCGGATCCATATCGGCACCACATATAGAATATCCTTCTCACACGTGGACTCGGGCTTTCACTCCTTCAATATAATAAGTCTGCCATCGAACGTCCACGGTCCTCCTTGGATGATTCTATCAACATCCTCGCGGAGTCCAAGCTTTATACACACACACACACACACACATATATTTGACACTCCTACAATATCATCATGCACTTCTCTTAAAAAATTTATCATTCAAATTCTATCTACCCATGTATTAACAATAGTGGAACTCCTAAAATATCATCCTGCACTCCTTCCTCTATGCATGCACATATTAATATCAGATTTAATGTAAGGGTAGATATGGAATTTGAATGATATAAAATTAAATAGGAGCGCCGGATGACAACATATATATATATATATATATATATATATATATATATATATATATATATATATATATATATATATATATATATATATAATGAGAGAGAGAGCGAGATTGACAATGATGGAAGGAGAGGATTTTGACAACGACTGCACCAATTTTTTTTTATTTCGACTGACTGACTGACTTGTTATAGGATATGACATTTAGATATTTTATAGCAAAAAGGTCTTTCTACGTTGACTAAAAGCATTAGAATAATTCCATTGGACTTTATTTCAGAATCAACTTACATAAATAGTATATAAAGAAACTAGTGTCACGACCTGCTCCCGAATATCCGGATACGAGTCGGACACATCCAACCTATGTTATGAGACACAACTTAATAAGCTGTTCTAAACCTTTAATCATCTTTAAAAATTATATTATATTGTATCAGATTAATCACAGCATCTATATCGAGAGAAACTAGAATAAGTCCAAAATGTCACTTCGTTACATTCCCAAAGCAAAAGTAACTAGAGACAAATCCAGCCAAATAAATGTTAACTAATTATTACAAACCAAGTTCAAAAACGAAATATAAGCTAAGCTATAGGGTATTTCCCAGCAGGGATATCCTCTGGGATGTGGGCTAGCATCTCAGTGGCAGGACAATAGCATGAATTGCAAAGCAACTCCTCCTCAGTCAATTCACCTGTAACAATCCAATCAAGAAAGGAGCAAAGTACAACCCTACAATTTACGCTATTGGTACATGGCATAATAAGAATGAACTGATAAAGAAAACATGGTTGGTTTGAAAGAAAAGGCAACATGGTTGGTTGAAAAATAAAGATAACATACTCGAGAGATTCTATAAAGTAAAGACAGCATGTTCAGAAGATACTTGTAAAACAAAGATAATGTGTTTAGAGGATACTTGTAAAACATGTTCACGCTAGATAGGCAAAGTGCGGCTTTGAAAAGCTAGTACACACGTGATCGACTAAAATAGGACAATAAAAATAAATACAACTGATATTGCATAAAGCCGGTGCGACAAAACCGACACGTGTACGATGTGTGAGTTAAGCTATCCACTCATATTATACTATGGAATTTGATGACGTATTAACTAGGCATTTTTCCCTTCCTAGTGTCGGTAATGTGTACAACTTGCAACATGTGATACAATTCTTGTTAAAGAGGTTTGTTGCATTAGAAACATGTTATACTTACAATCTAAAAATTTAAAGACAACATGTAACGAAAAGAAGGTACAATTGATAACAGAAGCATGCAAATCATATCATGTACAATTTTATATATTGTAGTGTACTTGCCTTGATTTACCGAATGATTGATGTTAAATATTGATTTGATGTCCAAAGTCCTCAAGCTGTAACAAGGTATAATATTTCTTAGTTTAAAGGTTAAGTGCTAACTAGGTGTTTTGCTCTCTAACTAGGTCAAGTTACACTAGGTTCTGGTCACAAAGTCATGGCACACTATGCTTAACCATGGTCATAAAGTCTAGCACAATAATTATATAAAGGTAATAAACATCAAAATACTTTTAAACATGTTAAATCTACAAGTCATGGGTTGCCATATTTTTCTAGGATTTAATATTAAATAAAATGATTTATTTTATTTATTAAGAAAATATTGCATTAAATGAGGCATGCCTCACGTTCGCTCGTTTTAGTAGTTAGAGGTCTCCAAATACCAAGTTGCTATTTTTCCTGGGTCAATTAGGTCAAAATAGGAAATGTATTTAGTTTTCACAATTTTTGGGCTACTACAAGTATTTATAGAACAATTTGTATCAAAAACTAATTTAATAATAATAATTATAATTAATTTTTAACAGAAACTAATTTTTAATATGTAAAAATAAGTCCAAAATCTACATATAATATACTAACTTGGCCTAAATAAAATATAGTATTTAAATATATTTTTTAATTAATTTTCAAAAACCATTTATTATTTATTAAAATTGAAAATAAAATAAATACATATAAGTGTATATACTATTTTTATTTATTTAAAAATATAATTAATAAATATATAATTCTGGAAAATATATAAATAAATACTACAAATAAAAGTATAATTTACTAGTATTTTACATTATATAAATACAATATATAATTATCAAAATATAAGAAAATACATAAATACTACATATAATAATACCATAAATAATATAATATATATTACCCGAAAAATAAGATTAACATCAGATTTGAACTCGGGTCTGGTGGCTCAGGTTTCAGGGTGGTCGCATTGACCAATAAGGTCATGACAATTTTTGTTTACATATCGAAACCATAATATATATATATATATATATATATATATATATATATATATATATATATATATATATATATATATATATATATATATATATTTCAAAAATAACTTAACATGAGGCTCAAATTCAAGTCTATCAGGATTGGATCCTAGGGCCGGTCAGGTGACCACTGGGCCAAGATTAGTTTGGTGTTTACATAAGGGATCCTCTTGGATTTAAACTATAAGAAGGGCTAAAATTCAATTTCTTACCGAGGAAGAAGAAGAAGGTGGTCGCGGTTAAGTTGAGATTGTCGTCGGCTCGTCATTTTCTATTGGCTCGAGCACGTCGACATAGTGTCGGCTCCGTCGAAATCGTCCTCGTTGGGATAGGAAAGGTGGTACATCGGTTGTCGATGAAGCTCGGCTTTTCGATCGGCTCCGTTGGCTCGGGGATGGCGAGTGCGACACGGGTCGCTAGGTTACTCCAAAGGAAGAAGATGGTAATGCTTAAGTTTTGTCTCAGCATTTCTCTTTTTATATAGAAATAAAGGGAATTTACGAATGTGAAGGGTCGGGGATTACGGAATAGAAAATGTTGGAAGTTATAGAATGTAAGAGGTTGGGAGCTACGAAATGTAAGAGGTTAGTAGTTACGAAATGTAAGAGGTTGGGGGTTACCATTATTTGTTATTTTTTAAAATAAATATTTTGACCACTAATTGAATTCTCCAAATAATAGTATTATTATTTCAACAACTTAAATTTAATAATTCAACTTTAAACATAAAAAATTTAAAGAGTTACAAAACTTCCCTCCTTGAAAAATTTTGTCCTTGAAATTTTGAAAGGTAGGGTACAAACAATCATACCTGAAAAGGTAAGGATATTCCTTCCTCAACTTATTCTCTCTCCCAAGTCGAATCTTCCGGAGAGTGGTGCCTCCATGTAACCCAGACCAAGGGTATAATAGTGTTTCTCAACCTCTTCTTCCTTCGATCCAGTATCTCTACAGGCTGCTATGAGTAGGTGAGGCTAGGTCCAACCTACAGCTCTGAGTAATCCAAGACATGACTGGGATCTGGAATGTACCTCTCTAGCTGAGAAACGTGGAAGACATTGTGGACGCCATCCAAGTTTGGTGGCAATACAACTCTGTAAGCCACCTCTCCAACTCTGCTAAGTATAGGGAAGGGTCCAATATATCTGCGGCTCAATTTCCTCCATCGACCAAATCTGATCATCCCCCGAGTAGGAGATATCTTCACAAGCACCATATCTCCATCAGTGAATTCCAAGGGTCTTCGACTGCTATCTGTCACTCCCGTTTTCCGTTATACGAATTTTTATTATACGTATACGAATTTCTGACATTTGTCAGGTGGATCGTAGTTACACTTGTATTGCTTAACCTAGTCTTGGTTTAAATCTTGCCTTGGTTTATTTGGTTTGGTTCAACATGACTTGGCTTGGCTTGGTTTGGTTTGAGATGAGAAGGGGTTGATATATAAGTCAACTTCTCTCTCTCTCTCTCTCTCCTCTATAACTTTCATTTACTTCTCCATCTTCTTCATTTACTCCTCCCACCTACACCCAAGCCCTAGGCAAGTGCAACTTGCTTTATGATGGATCTCAAATTTTACTTTTCCATTGTCTTTCTTACTTGATTCTTAAGCCTCTTTACAACTTGTCATTTTTGCTTTTGATGGATGGATCTTTGTAGATCTAAGTTTTGATCTTTTCTCATTCTTCTTGGTTTTGATCTACTAAAACTTGGTATTTTAGCTGCTTCATGTTGTAGAAAATTTCATTCTACCCAATTTTGACCTTTAAAAAGTTAGATTTCGATTTATTTTGAAAAAATTATGGACTTTTGAAGTTCATGGGTCCAACCAAGCATTTTTATGCTGGTTGGAGAAGATGAGCAGTGGTTGCGCGCACTTTTTAGTACCGCACCATCAGGTTGCACAGGTTCGGGCGCAACCTGACTTGGCACAACCTAGCTTGGTGTAACCTGACTTGGCACAACCTAGCTTGGCGCAACCTGGCTAGGGACAACCTAGCTTGGCGCAACCTGACTTGGCATAACCTAGCTTGGCGCAACCTGGCTTGGCACAACCTAGCTTGGTGCAACCTGGCTTGGCACAACCTAACTTGGCGCAATCTGACTTGGCACAACCTAGCTAGGCGCAACCTGGCTTGGCACAACCTAGTTTGGCACAACCTGACTTGGCACAACCTAGCTTGGCACAACCTGACATGACATATATAATCTTGATAGTAGTCCATCGAGGCGCGCTCCTGACAAGCAATCTTGACAAGAAACAAGCAACCTGACATGACATGATAATCTTGAACGCTGTTGCGACAGCTACCTTGACTTGCTAAGTAACTATTGTCTGGACATCGTGGTTGATTTTCTTGATTGTGCCTGTATAAGCTACGTGTCTCATCTTACATCATGTCTAGGACATAAATTTCTGGTTACCATGGTCAGGGATTCATAATGAATCTGACTAGGTTAATGACTTGATTGATCAAGTAGTTCATATAGAGAGATTTTTTCAGTTACAGGCGATCCCGTTATCCCGGCCACACCAGAAGGACTTGTAGCCTGCCGACGAGTAGGGCACATTTCCAGTCCACTGTCATGTGGGAAACTTCTTGAAAACATAAGTACTGAAGGTACACCAGTAAGCTTGATAACTCTAATAAATCTCCTCGCCTGGATAACCTGGATAGTCTGCAGGGCTTGTGACTGCGGGAACATCTCAATGCATCTTGTTAGTAACTAGGCTTGTGATAACCCTAGTTAGTTAAAGTATCAAGCCGTACTCATTGCTTGGCCGTGATTGATGGACGGAGTCTAGTCTAGTCTTGTCTAGACAAGGCCAGTACATGGTTACTTCAGCCTGTTACTGTTATGCTTTACTTATTTGATAATTGGTTAGAGACTAAGTTCTGTTCAGGTGAAGGGTTACAACCCTGGTCCTTGTTTGGTTTACGGGTTGTAACTTGGTTACTGGAATAGCCCTTTAGTTATCTTATCGGTTATCATCCTATTTTCTCTAACTCATGTCTTTCGTTATCCTTTAAGTATCATGTTCTAATATGCTGGTTTTAGTTCTTAAGTGAAGCCTCCATTGTGGCACTTGCTCTTTCTGGGGTCTGACCCAGCTGGTTTTGTATGGCCAGATTTCGGAGTAGCTCCCGAGGATCTCCCTGTTTTCCAGCCAGATGGTGAACACCAGATGTAATCCTGGCAATGAATGGGTGTCTTATTTTGCTCTCTCACTTTATTGTAAATTATTCTTTTGAGGCATTTAGCCACCGAGCTCGTGTTGAAACTTTAATTTCTGTCTGCCTACGGGCTGTTACATGATTGACATATCCTAGGGTTGATCATGTATGACTTAAACTCTTGCTAGTCTTCCGTATTTTGTATGACTAGATTCATGATCGTCTGAATGTGTAATGTTTGGGACGCTTTACTTTGTATGTCTGATGATCTTACATCTTGTAACAATTATTTACTTGTTGAGATTGAGACACTAGGCTTGTTCATGACCATAAGAGACTGTTGGCTTGTAGATAAACCCTTATGCATCAAGACAGCGACTGTATATCGAGGTGGATTATACTTCAATATACGTAGCTGGCTGTGTCTGTCCTCCGCTCTCCAGTATTCTGGTTCTGGTGGGGCGTGACACGGTTTAAGTGGTGGCCCATGCAGGTATTGTAAATCAAGATGTGTGAGGGTTTCACGAAATAGATGTGTCAATCAGCACTCGTCCTTGATCTCTACTTGTGTCTTCTAATCTTTCCAAAATCTTGACCTGATTACATGCTTATATCTTCAATCTATCATGGTCCTTCCTTATTGTTTTCCATGTCGTTTCTTCAGCGGCATTGTTCCTGGTCCTACCGATCAGCAAGGAGGAGCACCTCCAGTGAACCATCAGCAACCTGGAGACCAAGCCCAGCACTCTGGAGCGGCCTTCCGAGTCATGCATTTCAGGGATCCAGAGCCCCCAGTTCAGCCAGTCCAGCCTACAGAGCCTGACAATAGAACCCTGGTGGATCTCATCAGGAAATTGCTTGCATCTCAAGATTGTCGGGGCGATGCCCTGCACCAGATAGTACAAGATGCCATGGGCAGAGTTGGTTACCAAGGGAACAATGCGGCCAACAGCTTCAAGCGTCTGAACCCTAATTTCTTTGATGGCAGTGAAGATGCTATCGCTGCTGACGTGTGGCTTCAGGACATAGAAGTTATCCTGGAGGTAGCTAGGATTCCTGAGGAAGAGAAGGTGGCCGTTGTGCGCCTGCAATTATTGGACTTATCCCGCAGCTGGTGGGCGATGCTAGCAGTTGGATTACCGATGCCTATTTTGTGGGCAGTATTCAGCAATAAGTTCCACACCAAGTACTTTGACGCAGTAGCTCGGTATGATCTGCAGACGATATTTACTAATCTCAAACAGATGGAAAGGACGATCGATGGATATATGGCCGAGTTTTCTAGACTTAGTCGATTTGCTCCCACTTTGGGGGCAACCGAATTGGACCGAGCCCAGCGATTCCAGTAGGGGCTCCACCTAGAGATCATTATATCAGTGGAGGAGTTTGAGCACCAGACATTTGATGCCGTCTTGTGAGCAGCGAAGAGGCATGAGTATACCTCGCAGAGGATTGTAGATAGAAACAGATGATGGAAGAGGTCTCAGGGGCATATGTCCCAGTCATTAGCACCAGTTCCGGCAGCTAGGGCTTTGACAATTGGAGCTCCTAGGAGGGCGACCATAGTTTCGTCGGTTCAACACTCGATGCCGACGTACCCTCAGCAACAGAAGCAGAAGCAGTCTTCCGCGATGGGCTGTACTCATTGTGGGAAGCCAGGACACGTAGTCTCAGAGTGTCGCAGAGCACAGGGGTTGTGCTTGGCTTGTGGGGTACCATATCACATAATAGGGTCCTGCCCGCATAGAGCTAGTTTCTCTTCATCAACCCTAACTAGTCCATCGGTTAGGGGACCAGCACCAATACAGCAGCAGTACCGGCCTCCAAGGCCATTGTTGCCTCAGGCTCAAGCTTTCCAGCAGTAGAGGCCACAACAGTATGCTCAGGCCCAAGCTCAAATTCAAAACAGGCAGAGAGGTCACCAACAGAGGGAACCAGCACCAAGAGGACAAGGTCAGGCTATGGCTCTGACCGTGGCAGAAGAATTGGAATCAGGTGAGGTAGTGGCAGGTACCATTCTCGTCAACTCTTTTCTAGCATCAGTATTATTTGATTCGGGTGCATCGCATTCATTCATGTCTGCACGATTCGTTACACGGATAGGACTGGAGCCCGAGTCATTATCAGTAAGGCTCAATATACTTACTGGTAACGGTCTTGTAGGGGTAGATAGAGTCTATTCCTCGTGTCGAATTGTAGTTAGCGGTAGAGAGTTTCCCGCTAGACTGATAGAATTTTCGATGGTCGACTATGATGTGGTCCTAGGAATGGATTGGTTGAAGGATCAATACGCAAGAATAGACTGCCATATTGGCAGGATTATTTTTGGTATTCCAGGTGAACTAGAGTTTTTATTTTCTAGAGGCGAGGTAGAACCTTCTCCACCAGTATTGCGGATGGCAGTAGCAGAAGCAGTTCAATTTCCCCGAGTAGTAGAAGAGTTTTCTGATGTATTTTTCGAAGAGCTTCCAGGTATGCCACCGAAGAGAGAGATAGAGTTCACTATCGACTTGATTCCAGGGATGGCACCAGTGTCAGAGAGAGTCTACAGAATGGCACCATCAGAGTTGGAGATTCTGTACAAGATGATTGAAGAACTTAGAACCAAGGGATTCATTCGTGCTAGTGGATCACCTTGGGGAGTCCCGATTCTTCTTGTAAAAAAGAAGGATGGTACGTCAAGATTATGTGTTGATTATCGTACCTTGAATTCTGTAACAATCAAGAACAAATATTCTCTACCAAAGATAGATGATTTATTTGATCAACTCAGTAGGACAGCAGTATTCTCGAAGATTGACTTGCGGTCAGGGTACTATCAGATCATAGTCAGAGAGCAAGACATCCCGAAGACATCATTCAGATCTAGATATGGACATTGGGAGTTCCTTGTTATGCCATTTGGAGCGACCAATGCGCCAGCCGTATTCATGGACCTTACGAATCGTATCTTCATGCCCTATTTGGACTAGTTTGTGATAGTGTTCATAGATGACATCTTAGTCTATAGCAAGAATGAAAAAGAGCATAAGCAGCATCTTTGAATGGTTCTTCAGATTTTCAGAGAGCACCAGTTGTACGCGAAGTTCAGTAAGTACAAATTTTGGTTTGATCGTATTTCGTACTTTGGTCATATTATCACCCGAGGTGGAGTGGAAGTGGACCCCCAGAAGATAGTTGCCATAGAGACATGGCCAGTTCCTAGCACCGTCGCAGAAGTTCGCAGTTTTCTAGGATTTGCCGGCTATTACGGACGATTTGTGTCAGACTTTGCTCGAATTTTAGCACCATTGACACAGTTGACCCACAAGGATGTGCAATTTGCTTGGACAACAGAGTATTAGAGTTCATTCGAGAAGATGAAGCGAAGATTGATGACGGCTCCCATTCTCACGCTTTCTGATGGGATGGAAGGATTTTTAGTTTATTGTGATACTTCCGGCAGAGGATTGGGATGCGTCTTGATGCAGCATGGTAAGGTAGTAGCTTATGCGTCATGTCAGCTTCGTGATCATGAGAGGAATTACCCAACCCATGACTTGGAATTAGCAGCGGTGGTTTTCGTACTCAAGTTGTGGAGGCATTATTTGTATGGAGATCGGGGGGATATTTTTACCGACTATAAGAGTCTTAAGTATGTGTTTACTCAGAAGGACCTTAACATGCGTCAGAGGAGATGGCTAGAGCTACTTGTGGTATGACATTAACCTGCAGTATCATCCTGGGAAGGCCAACGTAGTTGCAGATGCGTTGAGCCGAAGAGCAGGAGCTTATTTTCTAACAGCACAGCCAGAGTTAATAGCAGACCTTTAGAAGATGGAAATAGAAGTAGTTCTTCCTACCAATATGACATTGATGGCCAGCATGCAAGTTTAGTCCAGCATAGTTAAGAGGATCAAGATAGCTCAATCAACAGATTCTAAGCTTCAGCGGCTTAGGGCAGAATGTATAGCAGGACGAAGACCAGAGTTATGCATTCACGAAGATGGTACACTCCGACATGGAAGGCATCTTTGTGTACCTAGTGGTGATATCAGACAAGAGATCATGGAAGAAGCTCACAGTTCACATATTTAATTCATCCCGGCGGTACGAAGATGTATCGTTATATTTGCCAGCATTTCTGGTGGAATGGCATGAAGTGGAAGATAACCCGGTTTGTCTCTCGTTATTTAGTTTGCCAATAAGTTAAAGCTGAACATCAGAGACCAGCTGGACTTCTTCAACCTTTACCGATCCCAGAATGGAAGTGGAAGCATATCACTATGGATTTTGTAACTGGGTTACCTAAATCTCCAGCTGGAAGAAATGCTATATGGGTTATAGTTGACAGACTCACCAAGGTAGATTATTTTCTTCCTTTGAGGATTGGTCAGTCGATGGATCAGCTAGCAGAGATGTACCTCAGGCAGATAGTTAGGTTGTATAGAGTACCAGTCAGTATTGTATCCGACAGAGATTCAAGATTTACATCGCACTTTTGACGGAGTCTTCAAGAGAGCTTGGGGTCTCGTCTCTAGTTCAGTTCAACTTATCCTCCGCAGACAGATGGTCAGTCAGAACGTATGATACAAACTCTCGAAGATATGTTACGATCATGTACCCTCAACTTCGGTAGTTCGTAGGAAGATCACCTACATCTCGTGGAGTTCTCCTATAACAACAGTTTTCAGGCCAATATCCAGATGGCACCCTTTGAGGCCTTGTATGGCAGGAAGTGCAGATCCCCGTTAGCCTGGGATGATATAGGTGAGAGGCAGATGCTTGGTCCAAAGATGGTTACGCAGACAATCGATATGGTCAGACAAGTTAGAGATCATCTTCAAGTTGTACAAGATCGTCAGCGACATTGGACCGATTCTCATCGGCGTCCTCTTGAGTTTTCTATCAACGACCACGTATTCCTTAGGATCTCGCCTACCTGTGGCGTCATTCGATTCAGCGTACGGGGAAAACTTAGTCCTAGGTATATAGGGTTGTTTGATATTCTCGAGCGAGTAGGCAATGTGTCCTATCATTTCGCTATTTCACCGTTGTTATGTGAGGTACATGACGTATTCCATGTATCCCAATTGTGATGGTATATCCCAAATTTGAGCCATGTCCTTGATCATTCAGAATTGGTTGTTGGTACCAATCTTTCGTATGAGGAAAGGCCCGTATCCATATTGGACCGAAGAGAGAAGGTACTCAAGGACAAGACTATTAAGTTAGTCCGTGTTGCTTGGTGTCATCACTCTTTGGGTGAGTCAACTTGGGAATGTAAGTATGATATCCGATCGCGATATCCACACCTGTTTGACTTATGAGGTATAATGTCTTCGTTATGTCTTATGCTCTTAACTCCTTGCTTGCATGAATGATTGCTTGATTAATTGCTAGTCATAGATTGCCCGTGGTTAGTGTAGCTTTCCCCGACATCTCTAGCCTCTTGATTAAATTTTGAGAACAGAATTCTTTTAAGGGGGTAGAGTTGTCACTCCCGTTTCTCGTTATACGTATTTTCATTATACGTATACGGATTTCTGACATTTGTCAGGTGGATCGTAGTTAGACTTGTATTGCTTAGCCTAGTCTTAGTTTAAATCTTGCCTTGGTTTATTTCGTTTGGTTCAACATGACTTGGCTTGGCTTGGTTTGGTTTGAGATGGGAAGGGGTTGATATATAAGTCAACTTCTCTCTCTCTCTCCTCTATAACTTTCATTTACTTTCCCATCTTCTTCATTTACTCCTCCCACCTACACCCAAGCCCTAGGCAAGTGTAACTTGCTTCATGATGGATCTCAAATTTTACTTTTCTATTGTCTTCCTTACTTGATTCTAAGCCTCTTTAGAACTTGTCATTTTTGGTTTTGATGGATGGATCTTTGTAGATCTAAGTTTTGATCTTTTTTCATTCTTCTTGGTTTTGATCTACTAAAACTTGGTATTTTTGAAAACTAGCTGCTTCATGTTGCAGAAAATTTCGTTCTACCCAATTTTGACCTTTAAAAAGTTAGATTTTGATTTATTTTGAGGAAATTATGGACTTTTGAAGTTCATGGGTCCAACCAAGAATTTTATGCTGGTTGGAGAAGATGAGCAGTGGTTGCGCGCACTTTTTAGTACCGTACCATCAGGTTGCGCGGGTTCTAGCGCAACCTGACTTAGCACAACCTAGCTTGGCGCAACCTGACTTGGTACAACCTAGCTTGGCGCAACCTAGCTTGGCACAACCTAGCTTGGCGCAACTTGACTTGGCACAACCTAGCTTGGCGCAACCTGGCTTGGCACAACCTAGCGTGGCGCAACCTGGCTTGGCACAACCTAGCTTGGCACAACCTGGCTTGGCATAACCTAGCTTGGCGCAACCTGGCTTGGCACAACCTAGCTTGGAGCAACCTGACTTGGCACAACCTAGCTTGGCACAACCTGACATGACATGTATAATCTTAATAGTGGCCCAATGTGGCATGCTCCTGACAAGCAATCTTGACAAATAACAAGCAACCTGACATGACATAATAATCTTGAACGCTGTTGCGACAACTACCTTGACTTGCTAAGTAACTCTTGTCTGGACACCGTGGTTGATTTTCTTTATTGTTCCTGTATAAGCTACCTGTATCGTCTTGTATCATGTCTAGGACATGAATTCCTGGTTACCACGGTCAGGTATTCATAATGAATCTGACTAGGTTAATGACTAGATTGATCAAGTAGTTCATATAGAAGGATTTTTCTAGTTACAGGCGATCCCGTTATCCCGGCCACACCAGAAGGACTTGTAGCCTGCCGACGAGTAGGGCACATTTCTAGCCCACTGTCATGTAGGAAACTTCTTGAAAACATAAGTACTGAAGGTACACCAGTAAGCTTGATAACTCTTGTAACTCTAATAAATCTCCTCGTCTGGATAACCTGGATAGTCTGCAGGGCTTGTGACTGCGGAAACATCTCAATGCATCTTGTTAGTAACTAGGCTTGTCATAACCCTAGTCAGTTAAAGATCAAGCCGTACTCATTGCTTGGCCGTGATTGATGGACGGAGTCTAGTCTAGTCTTGCCTAGACAAGGCCAGTACATGGATACTTCATCCCGTTACTGTTATGCTTTACTTATTCGATAATTGGTTAGAGACTAAGTTCTGTTCAGGTGAAGGGTTACAACCCCGGTCCTTGTTTGGTTTATGGGTTGTAGCTTGGTTACTGGAATAGCCCTTTAGTTATCTTATCGTTTATCACCATGTTTTCTTTAACTCATGACTTTCGTTATCCTTTATGTATCATGTGCTAATATGCTGATTTTAGTTCTTAAGTGAAGCCTCCCTTTGGCATGCTCTTTCTGGGGTCTGACCCAGCTGGTTTTGTATGGCCAAATTTTGGAGTAGCTCTTGAGGACCTCCCTACCTTCCAGCTAGATGGTGAATACCAGACGTAATCTTGGCAACGAATGGGTGTCTTATTTTTTTCTCCCACTTTATTGTAAATTATTCTTTTGAGGCGTTTAGTCGTCGAGCAAGTGTTAGCTCGTGTTGAAACTTTAATTTTTGTCTGCCTACGGGCTGTTACATGATTGAAAATCCTAAGATTGATCATGTATGACTTAAACTCTTGCTAGTCTTCCGTATTTTGTATGACTAGCTTTATGATCATCTGAATATATAATGTTTGGGACGCCTTACTTTGTATGTCTGATGATCTTACATCTTGTAACAATTATTTGCTTGTTGAGATTGAGATACTAGGCTTATTCATGACCATAAGAGACTGTTGGCTTGTAGATAAACCCTTATGCATCTAGATAGCCGTGATCGTATATCGAGGTGGATTATACTTCAATATATATAGCTGGCCGTGTTTGTCTCCCGCTCTCCAGTATTCTGGTTCTGGTGGGGCGTGACACTATCGGCCCAATGCTTCGGCCTGTCTTGGACAATCTTGAGTCAGTCTCTGATCATCTTGACCTTGTCTGCAACCTCTGTGATCATCTCTGGTCCAAGCATGACTATCCTTCCAACATCGTCCCAAGAGAGCGGTGTTTTGCATTGTCATCGTAGAGCGCCTTGAACGGTGTCATCCCAATGCTAGCTTGGTAGCTGTTGTTGTATGAGAACTCTACTAAGTGCAGATGATCCTCCCATGATCCGCCGAAGTCCAAGGCGCAAGTCCACAGCATGTCCTTTAAAGTCTGTATCGTCCTTTAAGACTACCCATCTGTCCGGGGATGGTATTTAGTGCTGAACTTTAACTGAGTACCAAGTCCTTCCTGTGGCTCTTCCAAAACTGTAAAGTGAATCGGCTCTCTTTGTCAGACACTACGCTAACCAGGACTCCATGAATTTGCACTATCTGTCTCATATACAGCTCAGCCAACTTCTCAGTGGAAAGTCCCACTTTGAAGGGAATAAAATTAGCTGACTTGGTCAGTCTATCGACTATGACCCAGATGGCATCCTTTCCTCCTTGGGATCGAGGAAGCCCCGAGACGAAGTCCATCGTGATGTGTTTCTATTTTCACTCCGGAATGGATAAAGGCTATAGCAATCCAGCTGGCCTATGCCTCTCTGCCTTCACTTGTTGGCAGACAAGGCATCGGAAAACGAATCTGGCAACGTCCCTCTTCATGCCGTACCACCAGATATGTTCCTGCATGTCCTTGTACATCTTGTTGGCACCGGAATGTATGGAATACTGTGACTGGTGAGCTTCCTGCATAACCTTCTCTCTCAAACTGCTTTTCGGTACACACAGTCTGGTGCCATGCCTCAACGATCCATCATCAGCTATACGAAAATCATCTAGAAGTCCTGCATCTATCTGTGCTTTTAGTTGACGAAGCCTAATATCAAAAAACTGAGTCTCATTGATCTTCTCCATTAGGCTGGACTGGATCTGCAAACTCATTATCTGCATCTCCACTCCATGTAGAATGATCTCTACACCGAGCTTCTCCAAGTCTTCAAGAAGATGTCTATCCCTAGTCAGATACATAGCCATTGTGTATCTGCTAAGTGCATCCGCAACAACATTAGCCTTTCCAGGGTGATACTTGAGGTCAATATCAAACTCCTTCATCAGCTATAGCCATCTCCGTTGCCACATATTCAGCTCCTTCTGGGTAAACACATACTTCAAGCTCTGATGGTCTGTAAAGATTTCCACATGCTCTCCGTATAGATGGTATAGGAACGAATTGTAAAGCATAATACTCTAGGGGGGTAAATAGAGTAGGCAGCAAAAATTAGCTAATAAAAAATGTTAGCAGCAAGATCACAAATAATATATATATCACAAGTAAATAACTGTAAAATCAGAGATTAGAAAGCAAACGCAAAGACGGCGATGTATACTGGTTTCCCTCTTGTGAGGACTAGTCCAGTCGGAAGAACTCTAACTTCCAGTTGAATCCACTATTGGAAAATATCGTAAGTTTTCATACGAAGTCCTTACAACTTCTACAAATGCGAGCTTTGGTACGAAGTACTCGACCAACTTCAACTGTAAAGAGTCTTTCTTCAATCAAGCTATGATTACAATCACTCTGAAGCTTCTAGACTGTACCGCACTGGCAAATGGAATAGAGGATTGTAACTGGCTTCGGGTTTGAAAATTAAAGCTTATAACTCTTTGGAATAGAACATTAGCCTTTAGAGAGAAGAGATGAAAGTGAATGAGTGAGTTGAAATGATCGAAATCCTTCTCTATTTATAGTTTTTCCAAAGGCAAAACTCTGGCAGAATTCGGATAGAATTCAGACAGGACTCTATGAAAAAATCTCGTTGGGATCTGTAACTGCAGGGAGACCAAGTTTTCAAACGTTCCAAAAACAGACGGTCACTACTGAACTCTGGCCGAGTTCTGTCAAGGTTTAGTCAATATTTTTACAAATTGATTTTTGGTCTTTTTGAAAATTTTTTAAGCAGTTAGGAGCTTTTTGTAAATAGGGGACTATTTTTTCAAAACATGGGATATTTTGAAAACATTTTTAGGATAGCCTATTTGCCAGTACGACTCGGTGTACACTGTATTCCTAGACTCAATAAAAGTAAAAATTACATTGCATAAAGGAAATACATACTCGAGTGGCAAACACAGCTTCGGTCTTGAACAGATCGGATAGCTATTCTCTGGCAGTATCGAAGAGTCTAAAACTTCTTTAACTAGCCCTTGTATCAAGAAAAAGTTTGATCAATTATTAAAATCAGGTTTGACCATGACCAATGGGCCAACAATCTCTTCCATTTTGATAATTGACAAACCTTGATCGATATAACATCTTTGATCGATCAGATTTGAAAGATAATCAAAATTGTGCAAATTGTACTGTATCCTGAAAAAAATGTTCATGTATCCTGCAAAAGATGTTAGATTCTATTGCTCCCCCATTGTCACTTAGCAAAATAATTGCAAAGAGAGAAGCCCCCCGCAATATATGTATAAGAACCATCGTTGAAGAAAGATAAAAATAGAAAAACAACATTTTACAGGCAGTGTACATTTCACATATGCTAAAGAAAGCATAAAACATGTTCACAGAATATCATCTCAGACAAACATAATCACAGTGCAAAATAAACTAAAAGGATAGAGTAATAATAATATCTTGGAATGTCGGAGCATTTCCAAGTAATAAAGACATAATCAAAGTCTCAAAAGTGATCATCAAGACAAAATGTAGTACATCTAGATCACAAATCCTCCTCCTCATCATCATCTGCAGTGCCAGCACATCCACCATGTCCGGATGGACCAGCTCCAGAAGTGCCAGCTCCTGAGGTTTGTAGAGTAGCACCCGAACCACGATACTAATCATAAGCGTTACCGGGCTGGAAGAGAGTATGTACCGCCTCATCCTCATAACGGTAACCGGAGACAGCTGGATCTCGGGGAAGAGAACTGGCAGAATGTCCAGTCTAAGCAAATCGGAGATCAGCGAAGGAGTTGGACAGTGCCTAAAACCGATTCACATCACGGAACTCACGTTTCCTGTATGTGTTAGTGATGAATGTCCGGAGATCAGAAAGGTGTTGATGGATACCCTCAAAAGACATAGGATATGCCTGAGGAGGTAGAGCAGGTACAGTAGGGGTGCAAAAGGTACGGCTGTGCTACGACGGGATAACTGGAGGTACTTAGGCTCAGGGTCCAGAGCACAAGTAGACAGATCGATGTCAAATCGCTGAAAGATGCGTGGAACGAACATCGCATAAGAGAGATTTCGATCTCTTGTATGACATCGTCCCATCATCTGGATAATAGTCTTGGGAACTAAAAATAGAATTCCCTTGATGATGTGGTAGAGGGAAGATAATTCAAGATTTGTAACTTCATCTTTTGAAGTGGATTTTGGAAGAATAGTGGAATAGATGATGCGATGCAATTCATAGTTAACCAAGTTAAAGTTTGCAGCCTTGAACTTTCCAGAACGAACACGTATAGGTGCACAAAGATCGTTCTTGAAGCTGAGAAGAGTCGTGTCATCGAGAAAATCAAAATCGGTGATATCATCGAACGGGGCACCTTCGTTAGGAACACCAAGGATTTCTGCTAATAAGACATCATTGAACTCGATGTTAATACCTCCAACACGAGTCTTAACATCAAAAGTGTCTAACACAAAGTTGTATTAAAACAATCTAATGACATTAGTTGCTATAGGAAATTTTTTGGTGACAATTCGATGTAACCCTAATGCCTCAAAGTAAGGACGGTGGTCAAGAAACGCAGTCCACTTAATCGGGGCGCCAGTGCATATGTTGCGCATGATAAAATCACCATACCAAAGCAATGATTGGTCATGAGTTATAAAGTAGAACTCACTGTATGCACCGTCGGTCGATTAGACCGGAGAAAAGAGGGAATCAGCTAGTGGATTCAAAAACGATGCCTCTTTACTGGCATTGGTCTTCTTCCTCTTGGAAGGAGTGAATCCCTTAGGCATTTATCCCAAAAATTGAATTGAAACTAGTAAAATTGAAGGAGAGAGTTATACCTTCCATAAATAGAGTATGTTGTAGAGATAGGAATTCTCTGCACGAATCCAAAATTTGGATAAAAATCTCCAAGTGGATTGGGAGCAAAGGATTAGAGAATTTCTAGGGTTTGGGGGAGCTCTCGGGCAGCAGCAGCATTATGGAGAGGATTTTGGAAGAGATGAAAAGGAGGGGCCTCGGGTTCTGACTTAAAAATAAATACCACCAATAGAACTCGGGCCGAATTCGCCGAGGGTTCTTTTGGTGAATTAAAAAAAATTGTGGGCCACATCCTTTTCATCATCCTCTTTCAATTATTTAATTCAAAGTTTAGTAATTTTAAATATCAATTAATATAATTAATATTATTTTATAAATTAAATTTTGTTACACAGCGACTGTTTCAGATTAGTTGTAGGGGTACTTTTCAAGCTAACGGGAGTTCACCGGAGAACAATTAAATACCGCTTCGCTTCGATTGCAGTCGTAGTGACAGACAGACCCTTTGTAGGCTTGTCTCAAAAATAGTTTTTGAGTATTGAAAAATAATTGTATAAAACAAAATTAATTAATATTATTGACATCTAAAATTGCTAATTCTTGACGTAAATAATTGAAACGATCTTTCGCTAGAGGTTTTGTGAAGATGTCAGTTAATTAATTCTCTGTGTCTATGTATAAAGGTTTATATCTCTATTTTGTTGATGATCTCTAAGAAAATGATGTCGAATCTCGATATGTTTAGTACGAGAGTGACATACTTGATTCTTAGTCAAATTGATAGTGCTAGTGTTGCCATAGAAAATGGGTATGTGTGTGTATAGTAGGCCAAAGTCTTCTAAAGTTTGCTTCATCCACAAAATTTGTGCACAACAACGTCCTGCTACTCAGTCTCAGTTGTTGATAATACGACAGAATTTTGCTTCTCGCTAAACCAAGAGACTAAAGCTTTGCCTAGAAAATGACATGTGCCGCTGGTACTTTTTATATCTACTTTGCATCAAGCAAAATCAGCATCCGAATAACCGGTTAAGTCAAACGACGTAGTTTTAGGATACCATAAGCCGACAGAAGAAATGCCTTTAAGGTACTGGAAGATACGCTTAACCGCGCACAAATGTGATTTCTTAGGATTGGCTTGAAAACGTACACACAAGCAAACACTAAACGTTATATCAGGTCGACTAGCAGTTAAGTAAAGTAAACTACCAATCATACCTCGATACTTACGTATGTCGACAGGTTTGCCTTGTTCATCAATATCAAGCTTGGTTGAAGTTGCTATCGAAGTGCCAAGTGGTTTGACTGCTTCTAGATCGAACTTTTTTAATAAATCTTTTGTGTACTTGGCTTGATTGATGAATGTCCCATTATTGGTTTGTTTGATTTACAGTCCGAGAAAGAATTTCAGCTCTCCTATCATGCTCATCTCAAACTTATTTTGTATATACTTTAAAAATTCTTGACAAAGAGATTCATCAGTAGATCCAAAAATAATATCATCTACATAAATTTGGATCAAAAGAAGATTGCTATTAGAAGACTTTATAAACATTGTAGTATCAACCTTCCCTTTTGAAAAGCCATTGTCAAGTAGAAAAAAACTTAGACGATCGTACCAAGCACGAGGGGCTTGTTTCAAACCGTATAATGCCTTCTTTAACTTGAAAACATAATCAGGATTTTTGAAATCAGTAAAACCTGGAGGTTGAGCTACATAAACTTCTTCTTTTATAAAATCATTAAAAAATACACTTTTAACATCCATTTGAAATAACTTAAAATTATAAAAATATGCAAATGCACATAACATGCGAATGGATTCTAATCTCGCAAGTGGGGCATAATTCGCATCGTAGTCAATACCTTCTTCCTGATTATATCCTTGAGCTACGAGTCGAGCCTTGTACCGAGTCACTAAGCCATTCTCATTCAGTCTATTCGAAATACCCAGCGGGTGCCAATGACCGGATGATCAATGGGCTTGGGAACAAGTTTCCAAACTTGATTCCGTTCGAGTTGGTTCAATTCCTCTTACATAGCATCTAATCAAAAATTATCACTACATGCTTCTTCAATAGTTTTGGGTTCAAGCTTTGAAATAAAAGCAACACAGGAAGCTATATCTTTACTAGAGCAACGAGTACTTACACCCCTGGTAATCTCACCAATTACCAAGTCCTTTGGATGGTCTGCCAAGAATCTCATTTTTTTGGCATATCCTCTGGATTGCTGGTTCTGACTTCTTGTTCTGTACGTGATTTGCTTGGAGACTCAGCTGGTGCTTTGTGTGAGGGTTCTGCCGGAGCAGTACTAGGTGTACTTATGTCTTCATCATCATCATCGATAGCATGTTAATTGAGTTCGTCAAATTTAACATTTATTGATTCTTCAATGATCATCGTTCTCTTGTTGAAGACTCTGTACCCTTTGCTCTTCGTCGCATAACCTAAAAATATACCTTCATCGGCCTCTTCGTCAAATTTTCCCAAATTATCTTTAGTATTAAGAATAAAGCATTTACAACCAACACTTTGAAATAAGAAACAAAGGGAGTTCTATCAAACCATAATTCATAGGGAGTCTTCTTCGATATAGGTTGAATTAGAACCCTATTTAGAATATAGCACGCTATATTTACAGCTTCAGTCCACAGATATTTTGGTAGACTAAACTGATTTAACATTACTCTAGCCATTTTGGATAGAGTCTTGTTCTTACGTTCCACAACTCCATTTTGTTGTGGAGTCTTAGGACAAGAGAAATTATACAAATAACCGTGTGTGTCACAAAATTGCTTGAACTCTACATTCTCAAATTTGCCGCCATGATCGTTTCAAATACGAGTGATCATGAAACCCTTTTCATTTTGAACCTTGTTGCAAAAGGTGACGAATTCTGATAATGCATCGTTCTTGCGGACAAGAAAATATACCCACGTGTATCTAGAAAAATCATCAACTATTACAAATGCATATAACTTACCACCTAGGCTAGCAATTCTACTAGGTCCAAATAAATCAATGTGCAGCAATTATAGAGGTCTAGTGGTACTTACAGCATTCTTGGACTTAAAAGCGGATCGGGTAGCTTTATTCTTTTCACATTCACTATATACCGTATCCTTCTTGAAAGAAATGTCGAGTAAGCCTCATACTAGCTTCTTTGTGGATAGTCTTGAAATTGTGTCCATGTTTGCATGACCGAGTCTCATGTGCCATAGTTGACTCTCATCACTTTTGGCCATCAAGCATCAACATGCTTTGTTAGCATCTTCTAACAGATAGAAAACATATATATTGTTTTCCCTGATACCTTCAAAGATAGTACTACCAGTTGAGCTATCAACTATAGTACATTTGTCTTTGACAAAGTTAATGCCATAACCATGATCAGCTAAGTGGCTTATGTTGAGCAGGTTATGTTTTAACTCGGTAACTAGACAGACATCTTTAATCACTGGGTAGGAAGCCTTACCAATATTACTAATACCAATTATGTACCCTTTCAAATAATTAACGAAGGAGACGTATCCTTCTTTCTTCTTCGACAGTGTTATGAATAATAAAGCATCACCGGTCATATGTCGTGAGCAACCGCTATCGAGGATCTATTTGCTTCTAGCATGTGAAGGGCGTTTCACCTACAAAAGAATTTGCAGATGAAAACTTTGGTACCCATTTCTTGTAGGGTCCTGGAATGTTAGTTTTTGGTATCCATGCACATATTTTCAAATCAACAAGCTTTCTAACTCTACATGAAGAAGAAATATGACCAATGGTGCCACAATAGTGACATCTAGCATATTGAGTGTTGAAAGCAGAGTGTTGTGCATTATTGGTAGCTCTAGGTTTTTTAGTATAAAAGAATACATGTCTATTTGTCTTCTTGGGCAATGGTTTGGTTTGATTAGGTCTAACAGTATAGGGTTTGACCGTGTTCCGATGATTCGGTAAGTTACACGTGTTAGGATATGAAGCATCAACTTCGGGATATTTTCCTATCCTAATTTCCAACTTTTTGGAGGTGTCATATAACAAGCTATATTTAGCAGTGAGTGCATCATTTCTAACAATAGCTTGCAGGAGACTTTTCTTCTCTTTGATTAAGTCTTCCTCTAATTGAGTAATGGTCTTGTCCTTCTCTTCGGATAGTCTTTGGGTCTCGTGTAAGAATAGTTTAACAGAAGAAAGCTCACCTTTCTCACTAGAACAATTACTACTTCTAACCTCAGCTACTAGGTCGGTAAGTTTTCCTATTTTACCTTTGTATTCTTTGAGTACCTTCTTAGAGGTCTAATATTTACTATGCAGTCTTCTGTAATCCCCTAAGAGGTCAGTAAAGGCTTCTCCTAGTTGCTCAAAAGTAAAATCATCATAAGTATCAAACAGGCGGTTAGTGGTTACCTGCCCGTACGCCATGAAGCATACATTTGCAGCGTCATCTGATTGCTCGTCTTCTGAGTCGCTAGCTTCACTTTTATGCCATATGCTTGTATTGGCATATCTTCGGGGCGTAGACTTCTTCAGGTAGCCCTTATCATATTTATTATTCTTCCTGGTTGATGATGAGGTTGTTGGACTGTCCTTCTTTATATGTCCTTTCTTCTTACAGCCATAGCAAATAGGATCTTCATCGTTGTTGTTGTTGTTACTGTTGTTGTCTTTTGTTCTTCTGTTGAATCTCATGAACTTCTTAAATTTTCTCACCATAAGAGATTGATCCTCAGTGTCAGAGTCACTGTCGTCAGAATCATCTTTTACAGTTGTTCTATGTTGAGCCTTGAAAGCGATCGACTTCTCTGACTTCTCCTTTGGTGTAGCATATTCAAAGTCTTGAAGTTCCATATCGTAAGTGAGTAGCTTACCCATGAGCGTTTCAAGAGACATTGTTGAGAGGTCGTTCCCTTCAATAATTGTTGTAGCCTTTGGAATCCAATTTTTCATGTGAGCTCGCAGCAGTTTATGAATCTTCTCATGGTTACTGTAATTCTTGCCTAATAGTGACAGAGGATTTACAATATCCAAGAATCTCATAAACATCTGGGTGACAGATTCATTTGGCTTCATCTTGAACGCCTCATACTCCTGAGTAAGTCTGCTGATCTTTGACTCCTTGACTTGCGTCGTACCTTTGTCGGTTACTTCAAAACGTTTCCACACTTCATTTGATGTTGTGCAAGTAGACACCCTATTAAATTCAGTCCCGTCTAAGGCACAAAATAAAGCGTTAATAGCATGTGCGTCAAGACTGACCTTTTTCTTTTCCTCATCAATATACTTATCATATGGTTTTCCAACCAAAACATCTTCAATAAGAATACAAGAAGGCTTTTTGTAGCCATCAATAACTATAGACCATAAGTCAAAGTCTAGAGATTTCAAGAAGAAACCCATCCGTGTTTTCCAATTGGTATAATTTGTACCGTCAAACAAAGGAGGTTTGTTTGTGGCTTGGCCTTCACTTGTGAACTTCACAGTTGCCATGTGTTGTGCTGTGATCTATGTAATAGTTAGAATAGTAAGATTATAACTGCAATGTTACCTTGCTTTACCTGTATAACCCGCTCTGATACTAATTGTAGGAACGAATTATAAAGCACAATACTCCAGAGGGGGTTGAAAAGAGTAGGCAGCAGAAATTAGCTAATTAAAAATATTAGCAGCAAGATCACAAATAATATATATATTACAAGTAAATAACTGTAAAAGCAAAGATTAGAAAGCAAATGCAAAGACGACGATGTATACTGGTTTCCCTCTTGTGAGGACTAGTCCAGTCGGAAGAACTCTAGCTTCTAGTTGAATCCATTATTGGAAAATTCTGCAAGTTTTCATACGAAGTCCTTGCAACTTCTACAAATGCGAGCTTTGATACGAAGTACTCGACCAACTTCAATTGTGAAGATTCTTTCTTCAAACAAGCCTCTGATTACAATCGCTCTGAAGCTTCTAGACCGTACCGCACTGGCAAATCGACTAGAGGATTGTAACTGGCTTGAGATTTGAAAATTAAAACTTAGAACTCTTTGGAATAGAACAGTAGGCTTTAGAAATAAGAGATGAAAGTGAATGAGTGAGTTAAAATGATCAAAATCCTTCTCTACTTGTAGTTTTTCCAAAGGCAGAACTATGGCAAAATTCAGGCAGAATTCGGACATTTGAAAACTTGGTCTTCCTGGCGAGCGTGGGGTTCCATGTCGGCAGTGCGGTCATCGTACCCGAGGGAGCTCGGCACGGAGAGTAGAGCGCTGGGCTCTGGCAGCTGTTGGAGGATGCAGGACGCACGTGGTCGCCGAGCTTCGGCGGGCGGTGAAGAAAGGTTAGGGCTCTTCTTTCCTTTTCCATTTTCTGGTGGTCGATGGGCGACGGTTTGGAGTGATGGAGGAGGTAGCGAGGAGGTGGTAATGGTGATGGTGAAGATGGGCGTCGACTAGGTCGGTGGACGAGGGCGGCGGTCGAGGTTGGCCAGGTTTGTCTATGGGTGGTGGTGTTAGGGAACAGGGATGGCTGGGTTGGGGTTCGACAAGGCGGCTGGTGGACGTGGAGAAGACGACGGGAAGGTGGCAGTGGTCATGGAGTCTGCTGGTGGCAGAGGAGGGTTTGGCCGGAAGAGGAGGGGAGGTCGTGATGATGGCGACAATGCTAGGTTGGTCGTGTGGCCTTGGCGGGAGTAGGGATGATGGTAAGGGCTTCGATTGGTGGTAGCGGTGGAGATGACGTTGGTAGAGGAGTGTTCCAATAAGGGGAAGCTTGGTAGTAGGCTGATCGGGACAGAGCGTCGGAGATGGCGGTTCGAGAGAGGAGATGGCTTTGGTTGGCAGGGGAAAGAAGGGGCGGCCGATGACATGGGGATGATGTTGGTGGCGCTCCGGCGACTGGGAGGCGCCGGTGGCCGTCAGTGAAGACGGGGAACGGGACAACGTGGACTGCTGGTTGCATTAGGGTTAGAGTTAGGGATTGTATGGCGTGTTGGGGTTGTCCGACACGAGTGAATTATGTAGATATAATTAAGTAAAAATAGGAAGGGGTGGTGATGGACACGGACACGTTGCACAATAGTTGTGGTTTGATGAATTATGGCTAGATGAGAAAATTATGAGGAAGATGCCTCATTATATAGGAGTTGAACTCCTAATCCGATAAGGATTGTCAATCCATGTAGATAAACCCTCTTCTCTAATTTAAATTCAAATAGCCCTTTAAAATAACAGTAATCTAATCATAATTTACTAGTAGATAATATTGTCAGGTCACTTAGAATAATCTGATAATTATTAAGCTGAAGAAATTGCACACCAGTTCATACTGTGGTCTAGCCTATCTATCAGGGTTCTAGGATAACACATGATTCTTTAAACACGGCTAGTCTAATCTTAATCTAGAATCTAACTAATAGTATTTGAAGATCCTCTACCTTATCTCATTTCCATTAGCACACTCCTTGGTCTAGTCTTCTCAATTGCAACTTTCACTAACACAATATCAAGCTGTCATAATGTAATCTGTCCAGGTTTTCAATTGTCCCGGGTTCTCGAATTTCAACATAGCATTAAATTCTTAAGTTTTCCTCCGTCTATGGAACATCTTCTTCTTCAAAAATTTATCATCCATTATGTACTACTAAACCCTAATTTTTATTTGCCAATCTATTTTAGGATACTCTACTTTTCTATCTTGAAATTCGTGTTTCCTGCTCATCTTATGTCGTTTTATTCTCGTCCTTGTTTTATGAATGTCTTCTTGATCATATATCTATCTACAACCTATGGTACTGGCTTTTATCACTATCTTTCTATCCTTGCTTTGAAAGTTATATCATTTATAATATCCTTACTCTTTATTTGAATCTCAACTTCAAGGGTCTTTCTTAAAACATAATTCTCTTTATAGTTCTCGTAAGTCATCGTAGATAATCACGGTCGTAATCCTCGCCCAAATGATACTTCTTAATTTTCTTATAAACTTTCATGGAATTCCAACTTCAACCTAGTACTGCTCCTATAATTCTTTTTTCTCTTTGATATTTCCACTACGTACACCGAACACAACTATTCCTTTACAAAAAAAATTCCAAGATTCCTAGCTATTCTGCATTGACAAAGGGTTTACTAATCTGCCTTTTGAGCTACGACATTTCTAACTCTATTGTCAGATCCTTGGCTATGACTAATCACCGAAGATAGTAAGGTCATAATCAATACTTAATCAATCCCTCAAGTTCTATACCATACCCTTACAAGTCATAGGTCAAATTCCTTAACAACATAATCAATGATTCTACCCCTTCTAATCATAAACCAACTATTCATCCCTTACAAGAATCGCCTAATTGTTTTACTCCAATCCACTAGGAAAGGTTTTAGGCTGGGTCAAATAAATACTTATTTTTGGTACCTCTATCATAGTATAACCATATTAGTCAATCTTCTAATCCCAATTTCTAATAGGGTCGTTCAAGCTTTGACTCAACCAATATGGAGATGGTTGACTAGTCTATCTCAGACTTATCTACTCATAGATCACTTTCTCTCTGAACCTAATCCTCCTAGGATAGTTTTTTGTCATCCAAGAAAATTTCTTTTCCATTCTATCATAATCCTGATTTCTATATCCTCTACGTAAAAATTTCTCAAATTTCAGTTACTATAACTCCAAGGGTCTATATCTAGTCATGATCATCATGCTTCATAATTTTGTATCCTGACGGGTCGTTGGGCTTTATTGGTTATCGTCCTTCAGGTTGACATTCCTTAATCTAGAAACTAACTGCGTCTTCCCTCAAGTTATATTCTCACTTACCTTAACTTTTATGACCAGGAAATCTTTATACTCTTCAAACTTGGTCTAGTTTAGACAATGGTAGAATGGTTTAGTCTAATGACCTTCATGTCTCTTGTTAGGGCTAAGTCTGGCACCGTATTCTATTCCACATCCTATCTTGGTGGTGTGCCTATTGAGCCTACCCACCTTAGCTAATCACCTAGTCCTGCGAAGCATGGGTTACTATATCCTTCAAGTAAAACATTCTAGTTATTCTATAGGCTGAATTCAAATCACTAATTCACGACTCGTAAAATTATCCTTTCCTCAAGTCATATCATTTGGTAATTCCGTTGTAGAGATAACAATATTCTGATCTTATCTAGTCCCAAGTCAATCCATGCAATTCCTAATCGTATATGTAGTCATCTCAATAATTGCTAGAATTTCTTCCAACATATCTATAAATATGTAAACATCTAATTCAATTCCATATGTTCTAGTCAAGGGGTCTCTCCTTCAATCAAGAGATTTTCCTATAGAAGCTAAATCTTCATAGAAATGCCATACATTTCCTATCGGTCCATCTAGTAGTGACGTCTGCCCAAACTCTTATATACCCTAAATAATTACCTATGAAATATTCTATCTGTCTTAGTCACAATTTATAATTAGATATAATCAAATTAGTTGTTCAATCAAAAAAGTTTGCCCTTCCGATATAGGAAAGGACGAGAGTTCATAAATGGGGTTCAAGGAAGCCATAATGGAACATAAATACGAAAGTTAAAGGCGATAGTAGAAAACAAGAAAATTTTCAATAGTAGCAGTGGATTGAGGACCTAATATACTATCCTAGTGCAGTCTCATTCGGTACAGTGATGTAACCGTAACAATTTATCTCAACCTGCATGGACCACCACAAAAATCATGTCACACCCTAGTCTCAAAATATGTAGGACCGAACCATGTGGCATAGGCCAGCTACGTATTCAACCAGACTTTAGTCCGACTAAATACGTATAAGCTATTCGAAATGGTGTAACTATCACTACATCAACTCTATATCTTAATCCAGATAACAGAAATATAAGAAAGAAAAATATGAATACTAGTCTGCAGCCCAATAATCATACTCACCCGAGTAGACTCGAAAAGAACAATATGAGTCTGTAAATACTACACAATCGAGCAGATATGTAATAGAAGAAGATGAAACTTCGAAAGAGTATATACCTAAAATAAAATAAATACCAGCAATAATCCAGTAAGGAGCTCTACAAACCTACTCAGCCAACGTGAAAGAGAACCAAGTCCTCAGCGGGACGTAGCAAGATTGTCAACCCCTTGACCAAAATTTTCTCCTATTTTTTTTAAAATTTTGTACCATTCTCTATTGTCTCATGTATATTGGTTATGTTTTATATTTTATTTTAATTTAAATATCAACAAAGGGACCAAAGGGTTTATAAAAGTATTGACAGGGACTATAGTGCAATTTTTCTTAATTCTAATTTTCCCCTCTGGCCGTTTGAGAATTCGGCCAATAAGGATAACATCAATCGCATTCAAATTAATTTTCTCCAATCCACTTGGATTTGAGATGAAATCCAATTCCATATATATGGAGTGTCACGATCCGCTACCTAAATTGTTGGGCCGGGTCGAGTCATGTCCAGCCTACGCTTGAGATAAAGCGTAGTAAGCTGTTCTAAAAGACAAATAGGATAAGACCAAAGTGTGCTAGCAGTTCTATATGTAATAATGAGTCAAAATATATCCAAATACAAAATCATCTCGTATATAAATATGTTCCAAGTACATGGCCAAAATGTAAAGCTGGATACAGGTCCAGTCACAAAATACATAGTCTAACAACATGACTACTCTCAAAAGTCCCAAGTATCTAAACAAACTAGACGAGTTTTCCTGCAGATACATCCTCGTAAAGTAAAGCCTGATCCTCGTCAGCAACTCCATAATAGGAATTGCATATCAACTCTTCCTCGGTAAGTATACCTACAACGTTATCCTGTCAGGATGGGAGCAAGTACTGATTCTAACAAACTAAATATACGAAACATGAAATGAACAGAAGTGTAGGAATCATGGCATATCATAATCTATCATGGCATCATATGTTTATTTTAAAGTTTAAAACTGTAGCATGTACGTGATCGGTCAATAGGTAAATAGGATGTGCAGTAGCACATATCAATTTTCTGATGTGTACATACGTACACATAACGGCATCGGTGTATATCCATACACAAATGTGGGACCAGAACATGCGACAAAGTTACATATAGAATGTAACAGTGCTCGGTAAATACATACGGAGAAGGAGGCATGATCACGTACTCTACTAACAGTTTACCCTTAACCCATTTTATAACATGTGAGTGATTCGAGAACAGTATAAAGCATGGTGGATACTGAGAGCAGTATGAAGCATATAAAACATGGTGATATACGACTTGCAGTTTAGATATTAACATGGTTTATACACAATTCATTAAATGCTGTAAATAAAGTTTGTAGAGGTACTTACCTCTAGCAAAGCAAGGTAGTGAAGGAAATGCTACAGATGTCTGGTGTCTCGTCACTGTAAAAATAATACATAAACTTAGTTTTATACTAAGTTAAATACTAAGACACTAGTTGTGCGATACGACTTTCTAACTGGACACCTAGCCAAATGATGACTTTAGCATAGAAGACCAATATGGGATGACACAATACCTAAAATAACTTTCTAGGGCCTTTACACTATGGTAGGGTGAGGTCCAATACTACAATATCCCAAAATCACACAATATCGTAAGTCGTAATTAATCAATAATTAAAATAGACTGTACACTGTGTTCCAACAATTTTTAAGATGGACAAAAAGATCAATTATACATAAAATAATGTTACAAAATGATCCTTGTTAATTATAGAGATTTATAATAATTTTTCTGGAATTTATAAACCCTCATAGATATTTATTAAAAATCAGTAAACATAAGTATCCTGAAAATGAGTTCTGTTTTCCTATTTTTATAAAATACCAAAATAACTAATTAAATACTAGAAAAACTATATTAAATTATCTAAATTAAAATAGTATTTAAATACAATTTACCTAGATTTTTGCAGTAATTTAATTATATATAAACTTCAAAAACAGCAAGTTACAAATCTTGGAAAATAAATAAATAATTATTTAGTATTTTGTCCATGTATACGAAATCGAACCGAAGTCCAGATACGGGACCCAAAGCCATGAATCAAGTCCGATATGACTCGTACATGCCTTGAATGTATTTAGGCTCATTTAAGTCCATAGAACCCATGCTAGGTCTGGACTCAAATGGCCGTAATCAATTGAAATGCAAATTTACATATATTAATATATATATATAAATGAATGTTAAAGCATTTTAATAATATATATATATATATTAAAATAGTGAATATATAAGTCATAGAATTAAATAATAAAATAACATATAAATTTATACATAATAACGTTTGCAAAAAATCATATTTGAAATATATATATATATATATATATATATATATATATATATATATATATATATATATATATATATATATAGTGCCAGTCCGTATAGCTGCAGAGTAACTGGCCACATAGTGCGAGCCTGCATAGATGCATAGTGCCTGGCCGTATAGTGTCGTATAGTGCCTATTTTGGCTGTTTTTGGCTGTTTTATGTCCTATTTGGCTGAATTGTGGCCAGAATTTCTTCCAACTCCTAACATGAAAGTTGTAGATCGTTTCCTTGGCTTCAAGAATATGTTACTAGCTATTTTATATAAGTTTCTCTCATTCATGATAATATAGGGATAGAACACGATAGTGGCCCGTCGTGGCGCACTCTTGACAAGCAATCTTGACATGAAATTCTTGATAGTGATCCGTTGTGACGCACTCTTGACATGATAGGTAACCTGACATGACATGATAATCTTGAACGCTGTGACAGCTACCTGGACTTGCTAAGTAACTTGTCTTGACATCGTAGTTGATTCTCTTGGTTGTGCCTGTACAAGCTACATGTCTCGTCTTGCATCATGCTTAGGACATGGATTCCTGGTTACCACAGTCAGGGATTCATACTAAATCTGACTAGGGTAATGACTAGATTGATCAAGTAGTTCATGAAGAGATTTTCCAGCTACAGGCAGTCCCGTTATCTAGGCGCTTTAATTGGACTTGTAGCCTGCCGTCGAGTAGGGCAGATTTCCAACAGACTGTCATATGTTGTACCCCCAAGTCACCCAATCCAACTCTCTTAACTTGCAACTGGATAACCTGGATTAAGTCTGCAGGGCTTGTGGCTGTTGGAACATCTCATTGCATCTCGTTAGTAATTAGGCTTGTGATAACCCTAGTTAGTTAAAAGTATCAAGCCGTACTTGTTGCTTGGTCGTGATTGATGGATGGTGTCTAGTCTAGTCTTATCTAGACAGTGCCAGTTCAGGATTACTTTAGCACATTACTGTTATGCTTTACTATTGTCGATAAATGAGTGGAGACTAAGCTCTGTTCAGGTGAAGTGTTACAACCCCGGTCCTTGTTTGGTTACTGGTTGTAACTTGGTTATCGGAATAGTTCCTTAGTTACCTTATCGTTTATCATCCTAATTTTCTTAACCCATGTCTTTCATTATCAGTTATGTCTTATGTGCTAATATGCTAGTTTTAGTTCTTAAGTGAAGCCTTCCTTGTGGCACTTGCTCTTCTGAGGTCTGACCCAGCTGCTTTTGTATGGCCAGATTTTGGAGTAGCTTTCGAGGATCTCCCAACCTTCCAGCCAGATGGTGAACACTAGACGCAATCCTGGCAACGAGTGGGTTTTTAGTTTGCTCTTCCACTCTATTTTAAATTATTCTTTTGAGACGTTTAGCCGTCGAGCTAGTGTTAGCTCGTGTTGAATTTACATTCCTGTCTGCCTAAGGGCTGTAACATGATTGACAAATCCTAAGATTAATTATGTATGACTTAAACTCTTGCTAGTCTTCATATTTTGTATGACTAGCTTTATGATCATCTGAATATGTAATATTTGGGATGCCTTACTTTGTATATCTGATGAACTACCATCTTGTTACATTACTTGCTTGCTTGACATTGAGACACCAGGCTTGTACTTGACCATAAGAGACTGTTGGCTTGTAGAAACTCTTATACATCTAGACAATCGTGACCATATTGCGAGGTAGGATTCACTTCTATATATGTAGTGTTTGCCATTAAATATCAAGCACAATAAATTACAGATGAATTGAACTTGATTGCAAACTTGCTTATACAAGAGAAAGCCTAGAAAGAAAGCCTAGGAAACAATCTAAGTATAATTTTTAGTTTTGATTTTGGAGGGTGACGATAGAGGCTTGAAAAAGTGTAGCAACTCTGTCTTACTCCTTGGACTATCTAACGCGCTCCTTGCTCACGAAGAAATTGCCTTTCGTAGGTTACCAGCCTTGGATTGCCAACCATTTGCCTTGTGTAATACCCTGCTATTTATAGTGTTTTCTGCAGTAGCAGCTTTTTGGGCTGCATAAAGGGCCACGTGGCCACATGTCTCTCACAGCGCACAAAGACTCGATCTCGGGCTGCCAGCTTGTGGGGGTTGTTAAGATTTTTTGGTAGCGAATCTGGGTGGTTGAGACTTGGTCAGCCTGCCACGTGTCTCATCACAAGATAGGACAAGTCTGTAAAACCCTCTATTTTTTAAAATTATTTTTTATTATTTTATTAGACTTAAAAATGAATTTATACAATTTATGGTTTTATTTAATTTTACAATGACCTTAGCCATTCTTGAATTTCGGAACACGAGACTACCATGAATTTTGGCACGGAAGATGTAGCAGTGTGCCTTGACTAGTGTACCAGTCATGCCGGGGGAAGCCTAGCCATGGTGATGTCCAAATTAGAAAAACCAGACCAAATTGTGAATTTACTTATTTAAAGTATTTTAATTAAATATTATTTTATATATTGATTTTTAGACAGCCCGGTTTGTCCAGTTCAACCCGAATTGGGCCTGAACCGAATTTAAGCCCATGTGAGCATGTGGGGTGACTAAGATGGCCATGTAGGAACATTTCATGTGTGTACAAATATTTTTAAATAATTTTGAGACTTGTTGAATATTATTGACTTTTGGTACAAAATTTATATTTTTAATAAAATAATATTTACAAGATGGTACAATTTTCTGGACCCATACATGGGTGAGCGGTAAAGTTCACCATTGGGACGATTAACTATTTTATTATAATTTAAGTTATTTGTGGAGATTTAATAAACATGTTTTCTTATTTAAATGTTGAGTTGATTTATTAAGGATTGAATATATATGTAGATATGCTCAAATATATTAAATAATTGGATAGTGACTTTTAAATGGTATTTGGATTTTAAATAAATTTTTGGTATATTTATGGATATACATATATATATATATATATATATATATATATATATATAATATATATATAGAGAGAGAGAGAGAGAGAGAGAGATATATATATATAGATATTATATTTAAAAGTTTGAAAAGAAAGAAAGAAAGAAAAAAAAAAGTATTCCATGGGGTGGTCGGCCCCACCCATGGCCGACCACCCACAACCCACATATTAAGAAGCAACAGCAGCACATTGCCTGCTTATGTGCGCCCCCCCCCCCCCCCCACCTTACATAACAGCACATTGCTTTATGTGCTTAAAGAGCAGCAACTAAATGGTCGAACCCCCTCTCCATATATAGTATATATATTTGTATATATTGAAAAAAAAACCTAATCCTCCTCCTTCCTCCTCCCTCTCCTCGGCGTGCGTATCCAACCTCGTCGGAGCAACAACAGTCCCGTCTCCCGGTCGTCACGACAACAACAACAACAACAACAGTTTTCCACTTTAAGGTATCCCACTTTCCCGTTTGATTTCTCTCTCGATTCTTGTTCATTTTTAGATCCGTAAATTCGTGTAGAAAGCCCACATGACCCTCTTCGAGATCCCCCAGGTGGATTTTGACATGGCCATCCAACTTGTTCGAAAAATCGAGACGAAGTTGAAGAAAAACCCACATTTCTGAATATTAAAACTGTTTCAAAATGCCAACTTGTCGGCCACTTTTCTCGCTGTCCATTAAACTTTTATAAAAATTATTTGAAGGCAGTCAAAGACAACCTAACCGAGATTGTAACGCACCTTTTGGATTCACTTTTCATCTAGTATGTAGAAAGTTATACGTTGTTAAAGTTTCACAAAAAACTATAAATTTTGTTTTCAAAAAGTGGGAAAACACCCGATACGGCGTGCGCCCCGACAAACCGGACGACGTGGTCGCACACTATATGCATCGAAAGGCGCGTATGGATGTTGTCGACGTGTGGGAACTGACGGAACCCGATTTTGTTGCATATGCGCGACGAAATCAGTACGTATCCGTCGAGATACCCCGTATCGACCCTTTGCAAATTAAGTCACAACTTTGTGCACACTCATCATATCGCGATGAAACTTGCGCCATTGGATTCGAAATACTTTTATGGTCCTGTGAGCCATGTTTGGTCCGATTCTGAGACCGTTGATCGGGACGCTATTTTGGCGGGCCCACAATCCCACTCAACGGGCAATTTTGTGCACAGCCCACCGGAATCCAAAATTGGACATACCGTTGGGTTCGTCTCATCAAAACAAATTTGTAGACATGTAGTTTGACGACTTTAGAGACCGTAGGTTCTGGCGCGTATTTCGGTGCGAAATGGATCCAACGGCGGACATCGTTTTGACCCAAAATTATGATTTTGCCCCTGTTCCAGAATTTAACTTTTGGACAGGCGTTTCCTAAGCATATCTTTTATTCCAAACTCGTTCGTGATGTTTGTTTCAGCATCCGGAGCTTCTGTGGATTTTGACTTTCGTGTTGACGATTTTGATTGTTGGATTTTGCTGCTTCTCGTACCACCCTCAGGCAAGATACCTTGCCATTATACTGTTTATATTCAGTTGCATTTTATTACATATCACCGTTCATTTATTTCCAGTTCTTACCATTCCTGATTTACTGTTTGCTCAGTGATATTAGATATACTTTGTTATTATCCTTTGATTGCATGTGGACTTAGAGTTAAGAGACTACTTGTTTGCCATGAAATATAAAAAAACAGAACAATTATCGGAGGACCAAACTTTTACTTCACGTTACAAACTCGCTTGTACAAAGAAAGCCTAGGGACGAAAACCTAGGTACAGTAGTCTAAGTACAATTGTTTATTTTAGATTCTGGGGGGTGACAATAGAGGCTCGGGAAGGCGACGGCAGCCCTGCCTTACTCCTTGGACGATCGGTATGCAGCCTTGGCTCCTTGTGAAAAGATGGTTGGCGTTGACGAAGAAGTGCTCTTCTTGCTCCTCTGTTTTCTTCTGGCTTCTCTCTCTCTCTGTGTATTCTTTTTTTTCTGACTATTGGGGAGTCTCTCCATATATACGTATTTTTCTTTCTGAAATTGTATATCTGACAAGGGAATGGCACCTTGCTATTTATAATAGTGGGATGTGATAATTAGGGTTGCCAATGATTAGCTCTTGGAGATGGCGACGACTTGGAGATTGGTCCATCTTAGCCATTCGTTTTAATTATAATGAATCTGGGCCATTAGGTGTAGATTATACCAAATCCCATGAACAATTAATGCTGATTGGAATAAATCTTCCTTATACTGATCTTCTGATATCTGCGAATAAATCAGATCTATTGTTCTGCCACGTATCCCGTTTATTGGGATTTGACCCAATCTTTAATGGCAGCAAATCTGAGGAATTAATCGGCTTAGGACACGTGTCCTAGGAGCTGCTGGGGAAATCTGGACCGCATGACTAATGAGCCGCATATGAATGTGAGCCGCATATGGTTAAGCCCACGTGTCAGGGCTGCGTGGGCAGTGACCCTAACCATAGAGGAGTAACCCTTGTGGACCGCATAGGTATATATCCGCCTGGGCCGCATGGACATGATCTTCTTGAACCGTATGAGAAGTCCTCACTCGAGCCACATGAGACT
>JANAVB010030219.1:11407502-11511775 GCA_029216955.1 Iris pallida
ACATGACCTTTACATAATGCTAGCTTTTCCCTCTCTAACACACTCTCTTATATATACATATTGTGATTGGATTTTCATGCAAGTGACTTCATTCTTTAACTTTTGATTTTGATTTTTCTGAAACCTTTAAGATAATTGGTAGTTACCTTCTTTATTTTTATGATAAGTACCAGTTTTACATAGGATGGTGGCTGTCTTACATTTTGATGATTTGTTATTCTGTGTCTTTTCCGGTTTAACACCCTAGACTGCTTGTGGTGTTTTGATACCCTATGACCGTTTTGGTTTAGCATGACTAGTATACCTAGATGAGACTTTCACTACCACCGTATGCCATGACCCTGTATGTCGTCCTTTTTTTTATCATATATTTTATTTAAGTTCTGGGACTTGATTGTGGGGGTTTGACCTAGAAGGAGTATGAACAATTTTAATTTCGAGGACAAAATTTTTATAAGGTGGGTAGGATGTGAGCACCCTGAATTTCGGGTTAATTTTTTTATTTTTATTTTATTTTTTATGATTGTTTAGTTTCAAAAAATAATTTATTCTGTTTATTTATCTGTAAATGTGCTTTTCCGTGCCTTTGATATTTGGAGTGTCAGGGATGTTCAACTCTGGAAACCTTCTTCACGAGTTTTGTAGTGGACATGATTGCCTTCATGATGGTATATAGTGTCCCACTCAAACTTGTTCTCTTGTACTCTTTTTGCTTCGCACAACTTCGGGTCGATTTAGACCATTTGATTATTAATTATTTTTTCCACTCTTTTCCTTGATCATTTTTAGCACGTTACCGTGACTTTTAATTTGAGAGCACAAGACCAATTATTTTCTTGAAACCAACTCATCATGCATGATCTACTCGAGACACTCTTCACCCTTGACCTTCGTGTCCCACTCAGACACACCATTTTGTGCTCTATTTGCTTCGCACAACTTTCCTGACACGTGACCCGATTTTATTTCACCCCACGGTGTCACATTCATTTTCCAACTTAATTTGTGGGTACCCTGTCGACCAAAACCTGTCAGCCCCAAATATGGATATGGCCCACATTGAGCCTACTACCCGCATGACACTTGTGTCCCATTTATTGGAATCCCCAGGTGCTACTTATTCACTCATGATCATCAACACCTATTTTTATTCGATTATTTTGCCATGTCGGATTTAGACCCAATCCGGCTCCACCAAGTCCAGCCAGCTTCGTGTTACTCTCCATCACCATCACCCTCAGCCTCATTACCCTTGGAAAATATCAAGTACTCTTGTTACCTATTTTTAATATTTAATAGAAATTCTATTGACTTTAATCCCTATAGGAATGACCTAAATTCCTATAATTAATTCTAGCCATTGATTCCCTATATTAAATCCTCACCCTACATTTTTTCCACACTCTCACAATTCCCCCCCCCAGCCATAGCCGGCCCTAAAACCTATGAAAGAATATTTTCTCTCTCTCTTTCTCCCTCTTTAATTATTTATTACATCTTCTCTCTCTCTCTCTCCCACACTTTTTATTTACACCAACAGCAACATTTAACACCACCACCACCTACATAACCCGACCTCCCCCTCCTCCCTGTCAGGCACCTCCGACCACCTCCCCGGCCGAGTCGGCCACCACCGAGCCCATCTCCTCCTCCTTCTTCACACATCACCACCACCATCGACTCCTTCATTTCCTCCTCCTCCTTTCCATTGAACAACCGCCACCACCACCATCCTTAGCCAACACCGGCCGACCGCCACCACACCACCCGCCGTGCTGCGCCGCTCGCTGCCGCGTACCACCGCACGGCCAGCAGCAGCAGCCAGTGCGCTGCACAGCACACCAGCAGCCGCGCGCCCCCTTCGACGCGCGCGTATGGGCGGTGCAGCGTCGCCGCCAGCCGCACACCGACATGGCCGACCCCCTCTACGGGTGCGCCCCACCCCGACAAAATCTCCCTTGGCGGCCACCGTCCTCCGGGGAGCGCCGTCGAGGCGATTCGTGCGTTTCGCACGAAGTTCCGTCGTGACGCGTGCGGGATCGATCCAGAATTCGCGCCCCTTCGCAGCAACTTCGTGCGCATTTTCCCAGAAATCCGACCGTTGGATCGGCAATTTCTTCGCTCCGTCACAATTTCGATATATCCACCTTCACTCCTGTCAATTTTCATCCGTTGATTTTATCGTTTGATACATCAAAACCGGTCACCAAGTTGACCATTTAAATTGTATTAAATTTGGACAGTTTCGCGGGGTCAACTTCGTCAGCTTGTACCTCCTCCACCGCAGCTCCGTTTGGCGTGCTTCCTGTTCCTGTGCGAAGCTGGTATAACCGTCTTGCTACCCCCTCCAGTTTTGTTTCATTGTGAGCTTGTTTGATTGGTTGAATTCGATGCCAAAGTTGGCCGTCCAAATTCGTAATTCCCAACTTATAAAATTCTATTTTCGAACACGGGACTCCATATTTTATTTCTGACACCACCATTAGACTTGTGGCGTCGTTCTGGCATGTTTTCATATAAAATTTGTTAGATTTGGAGGACGTGGGCCCTGGCACGTATTTTGGTACAAAGTGGGTCCCACAGTCCGGGTCAACAGGACTTTTTGACGCCGGCTCATCGGAATCCAATTCCGGATATACCGTTGAGTTCGTATCGTCATTCTGGACTCGTTGACATATAATTTGCTAGGTTTTGGTGGACATTGGATCTGGCACGCATTTCGATGCAAGTCGAATACCAATATCCGGGTCAACGGGTCATTTTGAGATCGGCTCATCGGAATCCAATTCCGGATATACCATTGAGTTCGTATCGTCATCCTGGACTCATTGACATATAGTTTACTAAGTTTTGAGAACATTGGCTCCGGCACGCATTTCCGTGCAAACCGGAATTCTAAGTTCTGGTCAACGGACCAAATTGAGATCGGGTCAACGGAATCCAATTCTGGAGATACCGTTGGGTTCGTATCGTCATTCTGGTTTCGTGGACATATAATTTACTATATTTTATAGACTTATTTTTTTGCACATTTTTCGGTGCAAAACGGCTCCGACACGGATACCGTTTTGACCCGAAATTACCTTTTTGCCCTTGTGTCCAAATTGGATCGATGGGTAGGCTATCCTAGCCAATTTGACCATTCTGGACACGTTGGCGATGGTTATTTCATCGTCCAACAATGTTGTTGGTAATTTCTCTGAGTTTAACCTTTTTATAATTTATTAATAATTAATTCTTATAATGTTCGTATTTCGGGATTAGTACAACGAAACTGAGCTCAGTCAATTCCAGTGATCTCACATCGCTGAAATTGACAAGATGGACACGTGGATCACTATAATAAGATTATCAACTTTACCGTTGATCATCTCATCTCGATTTACATGTCGTAAGTTTCGACGTACCAATAACGAAGTACACTTTATATCTTTAATAATTAGACTAGAATTGACCATGTTTGACCAGTTGACCAAAAGTCAACACTTGACCTAGTTTGACTAGATTGTTGACCGGAGTTGACCTAGAGTTGATTTGACTTAGAAGAACCTAGGATAATATAGATTGCTTGCAGAGATTCATTTATTACAACTTGAACACCTTGTAACCTGTGTTGCTTTAAATAGGACTCTGTGGCTTTAGTTGGACCCCCTATACTTATCAGCTGTTCAGGTTATCAGGCGAGTACATTCTCTGATCATTTCATATCCTGCTTAGAATTATTTTCCTGCTTTAGATTACTTTACTTGATGCTGTCACGACATTATCACGGATTGGTACTATATGGATCTCTTTATGCGATGTTATCCCCCCCGGGAGCATCGGGTACATTATGTCATGTGCGTTTCACTTTCATCATGTACTCCTGTGCTTTCACTATACATGTATACTCTTGTGAATCATGTACTCTCATGTTCACGGAGCCCTCATGTATAATATTATGTGCACCCTTTCATGGGCCCCCATGTGATATCATGTATAATAACATAACCTGCTTAGATCCTTATGTATTGATTGGGGAAAACGGGGGAGTGCTAGTAGTCATGTGAACAATTCCATAGTAGTGTAGATCATGTGAAACTCTTTAGTGTAGATCATATACAAATCTGTTCCGTTCACATGTGCTATCCTGTACTCTACATCACTAGCCACTGTTAGTTCTCTATTTATAGTAGATATTTCTATTACAGTTCTCTCTCTGTTTACATACTGTATTTCTTCAGATCATGTATCTTACTTTACTGCATGATTATATTTTCTAACCTGCTATGATTTGTTGAGATGTATCGTGCTCGCTCCTGTCCTGACTGGACCTGTTGATAAATTTTACAGATAGCTTGGAGGTTGCCTGCTAGCCTAGAGGAGACACAGTAAAGGTCATATAGATAGCTAGGGTTTTCTTACCTTATTTCAGTTGTCTTGAGTTGTATTTATTTTATGAATTACTGTATTTGAGCGTTGAGATGCATTTCTGGGTTGTGTATCTTAGACACTTAGACTTCTATCTGCTGTATCTCTTTTAGATTTCATGTTTTATCTATCTTCCATTATGCTCTACCTTAGATGTGATTGAGTTTACATTCTGCTATGTCACCCCCATTCGGGGAGTATAAACTGTTTAGCCTTATACTGTTAGATGCATGAGACCTAGGACAGCGTTCTACCGCCGACACTGCGGCGTAGGCTGGGCGTTGTTACGTTCTCGTACCCTCACAGTGGGTGCGGGTCGTGACAGATTTTGAAACAAAACCTAACAGAGGTAATATGGACGTGATAGGTTTTGTGGTCTTAACACCATGTCTTTTATCCCGGGTTGGGTACAGGTGTTAAGTCGGAAGATCATCGGTACCAGAGGTAATATGGACGTGACACATGATAATCAGGACCAGGAAGTTTGCTCAGGGATAATGATGAACTGGGCAGACTCCTGTAGGGTAAAGCATTAGAGTGGGAGTTCAGAGGTATCACCGTACATGACTCGCCACTCAGGGAGATGCAATAGAGTGTGAGTTCAGAGGTATCATCGTACATAACTCGCCACTTAGGGAGATGCAATAGAGTGTGAGTTCAGAGGTATCATCGTACATGACATGCCACTCAGGAAGATGCGAGAGAGTGTGAATTCAGCGGTACTATCATACATGACTCGCCACTCAGGGAGATAGAGTGTAAGTTCAGCTCTACTTGGTGTACATAACTTGATAGTTCGAAATATTTGATGGTTTTGAGGGAGTATCCGCATGTCTTTAGACATAGTACTTCATCAGGAATTTGTCGTTTATGGGTATCTTGAGTAAGTCTTTGTTCTATTTTGCGAGCCGGTATGTGCCGTTGGAGAATACGGTCTCGATGATGTATGGACCCTCCCACTTGGGCTGGAATTTGTCGGCGGTTTTGTGAGTCATGACCATTGGTCTGCGAACGGCCAAGACGGGATCGCCTACTTGGAATGTCCTCTGCTTGACTTTCTTACTGAAGGCTCGAGAGATGCGTGCTTGATAGAACTCGATGCTTTGTTGAGCTTACAAGCGCTTCTCGTCTAACGCTTCCAATTCTTGTAGCCGTCGACAGTAATTATCATCCGACGTTAACCGGTAAGTAAGGACCACACGAAGTGAGGAGATTTGAGTCTCCAATGGAAGAACTGCCTCGCTCCCGTATACCAGAGAGAATAGTATATTTCCCACAGCCGTCCGACTCGTAGTGCGGTATGCCCATAAGCATTCGCCCAGCTTTTCATTCCTGTCGTGCTTGTTCGAGGACACGAACTTCTTGAGAAGCTTAATTAAGGTTTTTTAAAGGCTTCGGCCAGACCATTAGCTGACGGATTGTAGGTCGTTGAAGCCACATTCTGAATTCGGTTCTTGTTGCAGAATCGATAGAAGGCATGGCTTACGAACTGTGGCCCGTTCTCATGAATGATCCTTCTTGGCAGTCCAAAACGGTAAATGACGTGAGTTTTTATGAAACTGATCACGTTTGATGTCTTCATCTCTGCCAACGGAACAACTTCTGTCCATTTGGAGAAGTAGTCGATGATCGCGAGAATAAGCCGGTGCCCTTTGGACGACGACGGGGTGATTGGGCCAACAATGTCCATTCTCCATGCTTCAAATGGCCAAGAGACTACTGTCGGGTGTAAGAACTCAGATGGTAGATATATAAAATCTGTGTGGAGATGACAAGCCTTGCACTTCTTTGCATAATCGACTGTGTATGCTACCATCGTAGGCCAGTAGTAATCCATCCGACGGAGACGGTCCTACAACTTCGGATTCGTTTGGTAAGCTGTCACGACTCGCACCCACTGTGAGGGTACGAGTTCGTAACAGCGCCCAGCCTACGCCGCAGAGTCGGCGGTAGAATGTTGTTCTAAGTCTCTAACTAACCATCAACTCATGCAGTATATAGTGTATTCATCATGATCAACTCCGAACGGAGGACAAGTATAAGATATGGTGTAACTCAATCACAGTCTAAGCACGATAAAATAACACTGAAATATAACTAAGAATTTGAAGACAACAAAACTACTGATATAATAACAACAAACTCAAACAATCTCAAATACATCTCAAGTCTCAATTCTATATATACAACTCCAGTTCTAAACAGGAAAACTAAAACAAGACAAACTAGCTAAACTCCCGATCACTCCTGAGTGTCGGGGCCATAGGTAGCTAAGCCATCTCCTGGTTTGTAACATGTAGGGCATGTGTCCTCAGGGCAATCATCTATAAAATTTACAACAGGTCCAGTCAGGACAGGAACGAGCACATCTCATCTAGAAAACCCAAGTAAATGACAGAGAACTATAAAGCAGTTATAGGCAGTTGTATTGATGAAAATGGCAGTTTATATTCAGGTGATGGTAAGAAAGACAGATAAAGTACAAGGAAAGTAAATAACTAAACAAGAGAAGAATCATAGCAATGAAGACTGTAAAAATAGAACTAGCTGAACCAGGGTAATATGATATAAAGTCCAGACAACAATGTAGACCAGTGTAACTCCAATGTAAGTCCAGTACAAGATGAATCTAATACAAGATGAATCCAGTAAGGGACGATTCCAGTTATAGTGATCAATGATTCCAGGGTGAGTCCAGCCTATACTCTAGCAGTGTGTTTTAAAATACCGAGATCGACATGTAAACGGCTATGGATAATCCGGCACATCACACACCTGGCCGGGTGTGAGATGGCTATCATTCCAGTTTGATTCCAGCAAAGGGTGATTCCAGAAATGGGGTATGTCTACATGTCTTACTCTAGTATTTCCTCTCCCAGCAAGTGAATCCAGAATTCTGACACAATGATTCAAGATGAGTCCAGCCAGTAATGTGAAGATACCAGTAAATGATTCCAGAATAATTCCAGTAATAGAGGCCAGATAATAAATGTGTGTCGTATACATGAATCCAGAAATATCCATACGTGTTGTAACAGAGAATCGCATACAACTAACTAGAACTAAAGTACAGTAATTGACAAGTAAATGAGAGAACTATCAGAGAATGTACTCGCCTGATACTCTGAAAAGAGTAGTGTAATGTCAGATGTCTGCACCAGAGTCACAATGTCCTAAATAAAGCAGTACAGGTTATAATATGCTTAAAATAAGACAAATGATGTTTATGATGCAATCTACATGATTTATAGGCCAATCTAGGTCAAGGTCAACTCTAAGTCAAACCTGGTCAACTGTCTAGGTCAAACTAGGTCAACTAGGTCAAGCCTAAGCCAAACAAGTCTCACTAAGCCTAACCAGCCTATTCTAGCAAGCACACACACTATCTAGGCTATACCAGCCAACAACACAATCACTAGGCATTCAAACCACACACACAGGCTATGAGCCATAGGTATACACCCATAGGCTATATGCCCTGTATATAGGCCATAGGCCATATAGCTATATCATACATAGACCATTACACACCTTCACACATATACATATATTAATATTAATCTAATTTATATAATAACACACATATGCACAAAGCTAAAATAGGACACATTTATATAGGCTAACCTATAGGCTTGCCAATCTCATCTAGGCTCACACACACACCTGATATCTAGCCTCTCTCTATTTCACTGAGATATACTCACAGACCTATACCTATACATAGCCCAACACTCCCTATACTAACATACTTGGAATGGCCAAGACACCAACTAAACCTATTTGACACAACACTAACACACTCTTAGCTCACTAGGACATAACCCACCTCATAACCCCTGATACATGCTAGCACAAAATACTATACACTATCATCCACATTAGGATACTAGAAAGTCCTACATCTAATACTGCAAGGCAAATGGCCAAAATGGCCAAGTGCCACACTACAATGCTCTGCTACTGCCTCTGCTTGCTGCCTTCTGCATGCTTGCTACTGCATGCTGCAAATGCTAATGAGCTAAGTCCTGCAGTGCCATAGCTGCACTGCTAATGCAAGTGCAGGCAATGCTCTGCCTACTGCTGTATACTGCTAAGGCATGGCAAGGCCAAGCAAGGCTCTTGCCTGCCCAAGAGCAGCTGCCACTGCTCTGCATATACTAAGCCAGGCCAAAATGCCAAGCCAACTCGAGCCAACCAACTAGTGTTCTGCTACCAACCCTCAACTGAACACACAGTTCACATGAATATTCCCAAACACTAACTCACCCTCTATTACTCAAACACAGATATTTTCACTTAAAACCTACTGCTACTCAAATAATGACACAACTGAACCAAATAGGAAATGAGGATGACATGGGTTCTCAGTCAAAAGAGAACTGGAAACCAAGTAAAATTAGTTGCCAACAGGAAAAACCAATCCCAATCCAATTTCATTCTCAGAAAAACAGTGAATGAGTGAGTGCTTGAGTGACAGTGTTCAGTTAGGCATACATGTGTGTAGAGAGTGAGTGTGTGAAGGCAATGTGGCACATGCTTGTGTATGTACATCATAAATGTGTGTGTGTGCATTATAATGTGTGTGGAATGTGTGACAAGGTAATTAGGATAGAGTGTGGTGAATGTATGTTTCCTATGTGTTATTGAATGAGATTAGCAACCTAATGACAGTTCAAAGAAAACATAGGAGTTGGCATCCCAATTTGAAAACAATTCAAACTATTCCTCAATGCACCCTAAACCAACATTCAAGTAATGTACATGTAATTGAATCTAACATGACCATTGAACCATTACATCAGTGTAAACAGGGGATCAAGTCTCAGGTTTTTGGTGTGTGTGAGGGTGATATATGACAGTTGTGCACAGTGTCTATAGGAATCATTCACAGGTTTTTAAGAACTATGGAATCCAAAATAGTTTGAATTTGGAAAGGAAATGACAGTTTTTTCATATGAAATCATATCATTCAAAATCCATGTACCAATCAATACATTAGAAACCAACTCAAGGTCTAAATTTCCATCCCATAACATAAAACTAAATCTAAAAGAAATTCTGAACTAATTGTGAACTAACAACTATGTAGGATCACTTGTGATACTTAAAACATCAGTTAATCATCAGATTAAAATAGAATTCAAGTTAGAAAATCTGAGTATATAATGTGTATCAGTCATTTGCATTCGAAATCCCCATTCCATGGCAACAACCCAAACTAATAAGTAATAATCAACTAATCAGAGATTATTAAACATGTCTAGGACCTAATTAGTAATTTAAAACCATAATCAAAACATTTAAAACTTCGAAAATAACTAGAAATGAAATCTGTGAACAGTATCAGGAAACCCTTTTTAACCCAAAAAACCAAATCGAAAACCAAATAACATTCTTGTGCCAGTGGTGTACAGACATGGGGACATGTCCCTCGTGTCCAGGGAGAGTCCCTCGTGTCCAGGAATTGGGACACATAGTGTCCAAAACTAATATTCGAAATTAACAGAAAACTGGAAAAATAATCGTCGTACAGCCATGTCGAGCCTTCGTGGGCTCGACACAGTGCTCGAGGTGGGTCGAGTTCACGTATAGGGGTTCGTCCATAGTAGGGCTAGGTGTCCAACCGCCTACAAAGAGTCCACATTGTGTCGTGTCCAAGAAAATAGTGCGTATCAGTCGTGTGTCTGTGCGTGTGTGCAACAGTAAAGAAAACAGTACGGGTCGATTTACTTCGTGCACACACATCAAGGTCATGTAAAATTTTACAAGTATCGTGTCACTCACTAGGGCCATGTGTCCATGAAGTTTCGTGTCAAACCATAGTGTGTCGTGTCCGCAATCAGTGTCGAGCAGCAGGGCAGCCGCACGAGCCCCGTGCGGTGTCTCGTGCTGCGTGTCCAAGTGCCAAAACAGTATCCAAACGTATCTAATGTCGACTCAGTCAAATGGATTCATGATCTACATATAAAAACCTATTTTTCCATTCAATTAGTTTTTAAAAACAACATAAAAATTTCCTTTGAGGCATTTCAACAAACACATGAATACATAGACCGATATGTGTCCGAAACGGACACCAAACGGACACAAAATCCACCCAAATTTCGGGGACACCTAGGGAACTCCTAGATCTAGCCCTACATGCAAAGAAAACCAAAATTTAAATCAATTTAAAGGGTTTTACCTATATGTGCAAAAAGCTTGGAAAAGCTTCAAATGGAGGATTCTTCCTCTTGATGGCAAAAGCTCCAAAATTGTCCCAAAGCTGGGATTAAATTCCACATTCAGAAAATAGGAGGAAATCAGGTTCTAATGTAAGAAACTAGAATTAAAAAGGAATTAAAATGAATTTATGGAGATTTTTGGAAGGGGGACACATACCTTTCTTTTCCAATGTTGAAATAAATAAAGAAAGAGGCAAGCCCTAGAGAATAAGTGTCTATATAGGGTAGGGATCCCTATGGCTGGTCATTTAGGGTTTGGTTAGGGTTAGGGCTTCTAATTATGGGCCATGGGCCAAGTCATGATCAAATAAATCATCAAGCCATAAGTCATTTCATGAAACCACAAGCCATGACTTAAATTCACTAAACCAAGTCCCCTCATTCTAAAATTAGTTTCTAATGACTAAAAGTAGGTTAACCTAAGTTATACTAGGGTCACCATGGCTAGGGTTAGCTTCTGGGCTAGTTCACTAGGTCTCAACAAGTCAAGTCAACCTAGAATTCACCAATTCAATAAATCATCAAATAAGTCAAATAAGTCAAAATGACCAAATTACTCCTAGGCTAAAAATGATAATAAATTATCCTAATGACATGGTTAGGCTCTAGGTCAAGCAGTCTCTCAGGTTTTACTAGCAGCACATCAAAATCACAAGTCATGACTTAAACCAGTTTTTAAATAGTTTAAAATAATTAAACATCACCAAAAATCATAATATGAAATAAATATTAATAAATAATAATTATAATTACAAAATTTCAAAAATACCCTCATCTGGAAAATTGGGTGTTATATAAGCCCCCCAAACACCATCGTGAGCCACACGTAAGACTTCTTTGGCTTTTGCATTTGACAGACATTTTAGCAGTAGTCCGTCGTAAGATCGTTGATATAGCATTTTTGTTTCTATGTCATAGAAGAATCTAAGAGAACGCCTTCTGATTGAAGTTGCTTCTTTCACATTCTCAAGCAAGGTTCCGTAGACTACAAAATCAATGAACGGGAGTCTCCAGTCTTGCACATCATTGGTAATCTTGGCGGAGTAACTCGTATCTAGTTGAACGTTGATTTTGGGATAGACCAGCTCATGGCCTATAACGTCAACTGGATAATGAGCATAATTTGGAACCGCCAAAGAAGCGGCGAGGCCTACTAGGACGTCGACTTCAATATTCTGGAGCCTAGGAACATGTTCTATAGAGAACCCCTCCAAGCTTGCTATGATAGCAATTGTTGTCTGATGATAAGGAATTAGGTCTGCGTTGAGAACTTCATACGAGCCTCGGATTTGATTGACAACCAACTGTGAGTCGCCATATGCTTTGAGGTATTTGACTCCCACTTCTTTTGCAAGTCGGAGCCCGATGACCAAAGCGTTATATTCGGCCACATTGTTTGAACATGGTTCCATGATAGAATATGCCCGGTTGACCACCAATCCAGAGGGAAAAATTAACATTATCCCGACTCCAGCGATGATATCACCTTGGGGCCCCATTCTTGAGGCACCGTCGAAGAACATTCGCCAAACGTCTTCATGTGAAGTCATGTTTGAGTCAATGACTTTATCTGGGATTTCTTCATAGATTCTGGCTGTTTTTGAGACTGGATGGGCTGCCAGAAAGTCAGCCAAGGCTTGACCTTTGACCGCCTTTTGCGGAATGAAGACAATGTCGTAGGAAGATAACAGTATCGCCCACGTGGCTAGACGAGAACTGAGTGCACCTGGCTTGGTCATGAGAACCCTGAGGGGATTAACTCACGAGATAACATGGATGGTCTGCCCTGACACATAGTGTCGTGTTTTCTGAATGGCGAACACCAAGGCAAGGCATTCCTTCTCTACGGCGGTGTACCTATGCTCCGGCCCCACCATCATTCGGCTGAGGTAATAGATGGCTTATTCATACCCTGCATCATTGTTTTGTGCTAGCAAGGTGCCAAGGGAGTGTTACATTGCTCGTACATATAGCAGAAAAGGCTTTCCGACAACTGGGTCTACCAGAACTGGCGGATTCGTTAAGTATTCCTTAATGTCATCAAAGGCGCGTTGATATTCCTCATTCCATACGAAAGAGACGTCTTTCTTCATTAGTTATGTAAAGGGTTGACATCATCCTGAGAGGTTAGATATGAACCTCCTGATGTAAGCTAGTCTTTCCTGAAGGCCACGGAGTTCACGGAGGTTCCTCGGTGGACTCATCTCCAGGATTGCCTTTACTTTATCGGGGTCTATGTGAATGCCCATAGAAGTAAAGACAAAGCCCAAGAACTTCCTGCTGGACACACCTAGGAAGGACTTGGTGGGATTCATCTTATGATTATGTGCTCGCATAAGGTCGAACACAGTTTTCAAATCGTGTAAGTGATCATCCTTGGAGCGGCTTTTGATGGCGATGTCATCAACGTAACACTCCACCGTCTTGTGCAAGTGATCTCTGAAGATGACGCTCATAGCTCGTTGATATGTGGCACCGGCGTTCTTCAGGACGAAGGGCATGACTATGTAACAATACACACCGATCAGTGTTCGAAATGACGTATGCTTCTCATCGTCAGGAGGTATTTTGATTTGATTGTACCCTGAGAAGCCATCCATAAAGGACATGCGCTTAAAGCCACATGTATTATCGATCACTACGTCGATAATGGAAAGAGGCAATTCATCCTTAGGACATGCCGCATTCAAATTGTAAAATTAATGCAGATTCGGATCTTCCCACCCTTCTTGACGACTGGTACTATATTAGCTATCCAGTCTGGGTGCTGCTCCTTGCGGATGAAACCACTATCTATAAGCTTGTTTACTTCCGCTTCGATGGAGTTCATGTTTGGACGGAACCGTCGTTGCTGTTGCTTGACTCGTTTCTCATCCGGATAAATATTGAGCTTATGAAGTACGATCTCGGGGTTTAACCCTGGCATGTCTTCATAGCTCCAGGCAAAGACGTCAATATACTCTCTGACGAGTTGTAACAAGAACTCCCGCTCGCCGACTGTCAGGCTTTTACTGACGAAGATTGGCTTTGGAGAAGATTCATCACCGATGTTAACTTGCATGACCTCATCTTCAGTGGGAGGGTCACGAAGTTTAATAATATTTCTCTTATTGTGCATCCAGCTGTTGGACCCATGGCTTCAATTCAAGGGGTTCGAGTAGATCCTCGTCTTCCTCTTTAATGTCAGCAGATGCCATGTTGACAGATAATGTCTGCCTAAACATATCTCCAATGCTATCATCGGAATCGTATGTAGGTGATTCGGATGAGCGAGAATGTCACTCGCATTCTTCATCGGAGCTCTCGAACATTGTTGCTGGTGTAACATAACCGAGGCTGCATTTGGACTTACCGTAGTAATCTTGAGATTTTCCAGAAGGAGTTGACAGCTGCAGAGGCGATCGCCAACCGCAGCCGTAATTCGGACCTGGGGTAGCCTCCATGTCGTACCCTGTTTTTGCATAAAGTACTTGGCCTGAGGACTATACAGGTAGAGCGGTAGTCTTCCAGTATCGGGTTCGAACTCTTGAGGCATGAAGGGTTGAGGACCTTTCTTTCGGCCAAAGATGATCGTATGATCCCCTTCTCTTCTGTCTGGGACTAGGAAGTAGGCGTCTTTAAGGGGAGCAAGTCTGTTTGTGGTATGGACGGTTGTCACCTGTGTGTGCAGGTTAGTGTCCCGCCCGAGTCCCATAATATATATCAGATTGAGTTTATTACACTCAGGATAGTTCAATAACGGCCTCTTATTGATGAAATAAGGAATTTTGTCCACAGGGATTACATCATCAGAAGAGGAACTATCCACCTTTGCAACCAGATACTCTGCGAGTTCTGCATCCTCTTCAGCTACCCCCTGCGTGACCGGAGGTTGGGACGCTGTCTTGGGCAACTTGACCACCAAGGGTTCAGCTTGTGGTATTGGCTTGCCTGAGGGTGTCGGATCGACACTTGGTTGCCGGCTCGTCTTGGGAAGATGGATGACCATCGGCTCGGCAGAAGACTTCGTGTCTTCCGAATGCTTTTGACTAGATCTTGGCAATCGGATCACCATCGGCTCCCCAGAGGGCCTTGCATCTTCCGGTCGCCTTTGATTGGATTTTGGCAATCGGATCACCATCGGCCCTATGACGGATTCTTGGGCGGTCCTTGGGAGTCGGATGACCATCGGTTCCAACTGTGTAACTAGAGCGGGAGAACTGGGCACCTCTTTATGCAAAGTTGTGATAAGGGGTACGGCTTTGCCAGGTTTACGGGCCTGGAGATGAATTCTCAAGGGTTCCTCTAGCCCTATGATGGCCTCTAGTTCGTCAGTTATGTGTTTCTTGGATTCTTCATAAAGACACGCATCCGAAGAATAATAAGACTCAACCCCTTTGAAGGGATCGATGTCGGCAAATTTAGTCTTCACGAAGTCGTACTTACTGACATACTTGAAGCACTGGTGGAGGGTGTATGGCACGATCATATAGTCATGTATCCACGGACGTCCCAGGAGGATGTTATAGGACGTGTCTGCATCTATGACGTAGCAGGTAACCTCTGTCCTCAGGTCGCCGATCTGACATTTCAGTTGGATCTTTCCTAAGGGATAGCTCCTTTCTGAGTTGAAACTGCTAATGGCAGTGTTGGTCGCTGCTAGCTGGTGCATAGGGATGTCGAGGACTTGAAGCAAGCTTTTTTGGAATGATGCTCATCGACGAGCCAGGATCGATGTACATCTGATCCACCTTGATGTCGCCTATGTACCCGGTGTAGTACAAGGGGCGATCATGCATGTTGGTCTTGATCAGCATGTCCTGTAGGGTGAATACGATGGGTATTGTATCCACACTGTTGCTGTCCTGGAGATCTGCCGACGAGTCCTCCCCTGTAAGTTTGACCTGGGCTAAGTAAGCATCGGCATTCTGAAGCGCTTCGCTCAGTACGACACGAAGATCCTTGGAGAGCCTTAGGAGCTCGTATAACGACAACTTTGTTGACGTATTAGCCAGTTGTGCTAATATGTCAAAGTTGTAAGCCAGCCCTTGAGGTGCATCTTTACGGAGCGGCCTGTCGAAGCGGGTTTCTTTTTGCTTGGCCCTGTCTACCGATGGAGGCTGAGATGGCCCCGGAACATCAGTAGCGGGCAGCTTTGCCGGTTGAGGGTCTTCAACTGAACTACCCGGAGTGGGCTGGACTTGTGCCCCAGACCGGGTAACAATGGCTGCCGCTTCCTCAGCTTCGGTTGAAATTGTGTCGCAGGATTTGGACTTCCTGCCCATTTTTTTGTTGGCTGGAGATGATGCCGCCTGGGTCACTTCGGGTACTAAGTCGGGGTGCACCCACATGATCTCTTCTCGTGACGTGGTGAGAGGTACCAAGCCAGTCGTCTGGTCCCAGACGGGGAGAAGATTAGTAACATCCATCATTTCCCGGGGTATAGGTATTACCCCGTCTTACGTGCTTGTTGGAGGAAAGTCACCGAACTGAATTGACACCATGTTCGCCGCCACGGTAACCTCTTCAAAGTCTAGCGACAGAGCTTTGGAGTCAATAAGATTCTGGATGTACCGCTTTAATTAAAAGCAGTCTTGAGTGGCATGATGAACATAGCGGTAAAAATGGCAGTATTTTGGGTCCTTTATCTCTGTCGCTCGGGGTTCGCGCCTTGATGGAGGGAGTTGGATCCTGTCCCCTTATAAGAGCATGTCAAAGATAGGCTTGACATGACTATCTTCGAATGAGTAATTCACCTAGGGCCACTGAGCTTCTGCCTGCTTTTGTTCAAGCTTCTTGATCTTACCGACGATCATAACATGTTTACCTTTATTGTCCCAGTTATTGGAGGTGTCGTCAATGTTGTTGTTATTGGAGGCGGTACCAAAACGTTTGCTTTTGACTTCTCCGTCTGGGATGTATAATCCCAGCTGGCGAGCCTTCTTTAACTTCGCCTTTGCAATGGTGGCACTTATGATGAAGGTCGTCCAATCCCTGAACTGATCTTCACCCATTCAAAGGCCGATTGCGGAGAGCAACTTCTTTTGGCAGATTTCGATCAAGGAGCTTTCGGGATTACCTTGGGGCAATCTCATTACAGTTTGGCGGAACTGCTCGATATAGTTCCTTGTCAGCTCCCTCTCTCCCTGAATGACGTCTAAGAGGGATGACATTGTCACATCATGTCTCACCTCATAGAATTATTCTAGGAACATGTGCTTGAAGCCGTCAAAAGAATGGATGCAGAATGGATGCAGTTGTTAGGAAGGTTGCGATACCAGTCGAATGTTATCCCCTCCAATGCACCGATGAATAATCGTGTAAGAATGTCGTCACTATGCGGCAAGTGGTCGGTTGTGACCTCGAAGTAAGTCATGTACCGACTAGCAGAGGTCTTCCCGTCATATGAATCGATATGAAACGGCTTGTACCGTGGTGGAAAAGGCACATCTTTCTATGCAACAGGATACGGCTGCCGTATTCTGAGGTCCCGAGAGGAGTCTCGGGCATTGAACATTGCCCAAAGCTCTCGGACTTCCTCTTTGCTTCCCTGGCTTCATCTGCAGCTAAAAGAGCGGAGGCTCCTAGAGGATTGTCATCCAAAGGAGGAGTGGTTGTGTTGGAGTCCGCATTGACTATGGGTCCCAAGCTTGTTTGTCCAGGCGTCTTTGCTGGTTGAGTTGGTAAGGCAGCTTTGATTTTGTCTACTAACTTGACCAAGGACAAGAGCATGGCTTCAAGTACTTCTAGATGTTGTCGGTCAGTAGGCGCCTCATGATCATCGTCGGCCATAAAGACTGTCCGTACGTGGGTAGAGGTGGAAGGGATCGTAGCAACGGTGCTCTCTGTGTCGTACCCCCGTGCCAAAAAATCGTCGGAGAATATCAGAATATCTTCTTCCTTGGACTCGGAAGGGGTACTACCCCCTGTGCAGGAAGCCACATCGTCTTGGCGAGGGCGGTCATCCTCAGGGATGCCCACGTCTGTTGCGTAATTCCAGTGGATCGCTAGCCCCTGTGTATGCTCTTGGAACACTGGGTTATCGCATACTTTGAGGGGACTGCTACCTCTGGCCTCATCTACTGCCAGGGAGGTCAAGGATACACCCCCAGGTGTTGGAAGCTTCTTTTTGGATCGAGTGCCTAGGTAGACACCCCCTGTAGTTGTCGGTGGAAGTCCTCCAGACGTGAGTTTCCTTGTAATGCTGGTAAAAATAGCCGGGCTGGAAGAGCCTGTCTTCTTTCTTCCTTTGTCGGAAAGAATCTTCCAGGTTGAATTATAGGAGGCGACAGGAAATTCTTCGTCTCCCAGAATTTGCACATGTTTCTGAAGTTGTTGTTGGAAAGGTGCTGGCTGCTGCAGTCGTTGGAAAACGGACTATCGATCTTCAGGTGCTGCCGACATATCGCAGCAGCAGTTGATGATGACTTGGTTGTAACGACGTCTCAAGAGGGGCTCATCTCACTCCAAGGTTGCTTCCTGCTCCTTGCGTTTGTGAGTAATCACCTCTCGCAAGTCGGTAGCGGATTGATCTACCTTTGCCTCCCATTTGTGGACTCGGGTATCCCGAGCATAAGGGTGCATAGGTATCATGTTTGCTCCCTGATCTAAGGCTAGTAAAAGCACTTGCTCTCGATCATTGGAAGGAGGCTTTTGAGTCTCACCCTGTCCGTTAGCCCTAGGGGACTGGACGTGGGTGGTTCTGTACAACTTTCCATCAGAAGCCCGTATAACAGTTAACGGTGCCCACTGACGGTCAACAACTTGGACAGTTGACTGGGCTTGTTGGGCCCGTACTGCCCTAGACTTCTTTGACTTAGCACCCGAAGGTGCATAGTAAAAAGAGTCCAGATTGATACATTCCATATTCTCAATGGGATGCATGGAGTCAGGCCTGCATGAGAGATGGTCGAATACAGAACTTCTGACAGAGCCGCATGAGACACTCTGTCTATGGCCAGGACTGGCTGCCGTATAGGTCATCTGCCTGTGGCCAGAGTTGGCTGCCGCATGGGAGATATGTCTGCGGCCAGAGTTTGCTGCCGCATGGGCGATCTGTCTGCGGCCAAAGTTGGCTGCCGCATGAGTCATCTGCCCATCTCTCTTATGTGGCCTCTTCCTCGTCTGCATGGATTTCCCTTGTGTCCCCAAAAACTCAACATCGTAGTATTTTTATTTGCTGGATTTGGGGACAGTGAGGTTATCTGCGGTCGGAAGCAAGGCCGCAGGAGAGTCTTGATGACCATCTTGGGCTGCAAAAGGAGCTTCTTCGAGAACCTGGTCGGGGGCAACAGTTTTGCACTTCGACATGCTGTGGGCTCTCTTTGGGTTGGCTCGCTTCTGCGATGGGCTGGTGCTCCCTTCAGGGAGCATTTCTTCGAATGCTCGTTGGTTAAATCAAACCACGAGCATTTGCTACATGGAGCCAAGCTTAGATGCGTCTGATTGCGTCACCATCTTCTCATCAGAGGAGAAGGATGTCCCCAGCAGAGTCGCCATTGTGTTTGCTATTAAATATCAAGCACAACAAATTACAGATGAATTGACCTTGATTGTAAACTCGCTTGTACAAGAGAAAGCCTGGAAAGAAAGCCTAGGAAACAATCTAAGTACAATTGTTTAGTTTTGATTCTGGGGGTGACGATAGAGGCTCGGGAAAGTGTAACAACTCTGTCTTCCTCCTTGGACTATCTGACGTGCTCCTTGCTCTTGAAAAAATTACCTTTCGTAGGTTACCATCCTTGGATTGCCAACCATTTGCTTGGGTGTAATACCCTGCTATTTATAGTGTTTTTTACAGTAGCAACTTTTTGGGCCGCATAAAGGGCCACGTGGCTACGTGTCTCTCACAGCGCACAAAGAATCGATCTCGAACTGCCAGTTGGTGGGGGTTGTTGAGATTTTGTTGTAGCGAATCTGGGTGGTTGAGACTTGGTCAGCCTGCCACATGTCTCATCGCAAGATAGGACCAGTCTGCTTGAGTCATTTTGAGCCACATAAGCCCTTTAGAGTTCGGCCATGCTGGGCCGCATAAGACTCATGCGGCAGTCTCCCTTAGTCCGCATGTAGATTGGAGACTTTTGAGCCGCATAGGTTCTTATATTTTGGGCCGCATAAAGCGTATGTGGCTCATATTACAGTTACCTTTAGCCGCATGAAGTACATAGATTGAGTTGCATAAGGTTCATGCGGCTTGTTTGCAAAAACAAAAGTCTTTTATTTCACAAACTTTTAAAGAACATTACAAGAGTACAATAAATTCTGGGACAGTACAACTATAGGAATCCAATCTGAAGACGATCGCTTTATCCTTTGGACGATGTGAACTTTGAAGACGATAGCCTTTGAAGAATACAGCAGCATTTGGACAAGAACTCATGATCTCTGATGATAATCTGATCTGATCCTCTTAATGAAGGACTTGAAACTCTATTTATAGAGTTCTAAAAATAACTATTTTGTAGTTATTCTGGATTGTGCATGATGAACTACGCTGTTGACAGACTGCGCAGACTGTAAACTACGCTGGCCTATTGGGCAGTTGCTCGATCGTGGGCTAACTGTATTCAGATGCGTAGCATTGTTTGATTGAAATGCGCTTGGTCGTATACAGACGGTTGCCATATAGCGAGCAATTGATGACATGTAAGCCACGTAATAAATGTCAGTTATTTGATGAATCGCGTTAACCGAATAGTGCAAGCTTCAGACTGCGCTTCCTTCTAGTCAATGGATAGCGCTAGGATTCGGACTTGGTCAAACTGCGCTGAGGTTGGACTGGCAAACTGTACTGAGGTTGTACAGCTGTTCTCGAGCACTGTGCTGCACAAGAAATGAACAGACTCCTCATTTTTCGGGCTGTCAGGCTGTCAGAAGATCTGATCTTTGTCAGGTAATGATGGCGTTGACACGTCAGCGTAGCGCGCTTGGGTGGTAACGCAGTTTAGCTCGCGCGTTTGATTTGCAGCACAATCTATCTCCAGTACAGTTTATTAAAGGGTGCGCAATTGAGACTTCTCTGCCTATTTGATAGATGCAACTTGATTTTTGGGACATACAAGACCCCCTTCAAAGTTTTCAAAATTTGAAAATATTCAAAGTTTCGAAATACTTTGAATTTCGAATTTAAAATCAAGTTGTGCGTTGGTTGCGCGTTTGGCGGAATTAGTTCCATCTTTTGTGGCGCAATCGGAGGTGACTGTTACACTTCTGAAAACTATAGATAGTTTTATTTCTTATTCTTTCAACCTTTACTTGCTTTCGATTTCTCAAGAGACAGAAGCTCCTCCCCTACTCCGACTTCTTCTTCTTCCTCTCGTCGACGACAGCAATGGCGCCGAAGCGATCGGCCACCGAGAAGGGAAAGGCCCCCATCGAACCTTCGACTCGTGTTGCACCACGAGTATCTCGTCACGAGACGGGTCATCCAGCGCTTCAAGGTGAATGACAAACCATGATCGAAACCTTTTTTAGGGTTTTTGATGTTTTCAGACCTTCATACCTTTCTCTTTTTAGAGATTGATGGTATTTGCGCCACCCTGTTTAGGGTTTCGGCTGCATGTACAACAGTTTTCATTTTTATGAAAACTGTATTCTTGCACAATCGGTTGGAAAGCGCTAACAAAATGTTCGGCACAATCCATCGATTTGCGCAAGTCGGTTGTGCCAGCGCAAACTGATATTTTGTGCAAGTATGTTAGCGTAACCTGACGTCTTGCGCACATTGGCTGTGCTGGCGCAATCTGATACCTCGCGCATGTTGACTGTTCTGGCACAATCTGATAGCTTGTTTCATACAGCGCAATTTGATAAACTTTTGAAGAAACTTTTTGATTTTGCATATATTGATCTTTGTCTCTTTATTGATGCAGTTAACCTCAGGGAAGATCCCAACTATGAGGTTCTTGCAGGATCTCTGTCTGAATCAGACTACAAGGAAGATCTTTCTCATGTGTCCTTTCCTCAATATACCTTACCATCTTCTCGACAAGCTGTCCTGATTGCACAGGACAATGATACTTTATTATGTCTGATGAATGGACAGCCTCTTCAAACTGCTGACACTGTGACCCATAAGAAACCTTTGTTCTTGTTTGGTGAAGCTTTTGACAAGAATTCTCAACCAAGGCCTCGCATGGAGCAGAGAATTTTCCAAAGGGGCGAAAAGACGATACTTCTGCCAGAGATCTCCAGATGTCTTCCTCTATCTAGATATGCTTTTACAAGCTACCCCAGAAAAATGGAATGGGATATAACTTCATTGTAACAGGACCGAGTGGGTAATATCTGTGTTAAGAAGGGGCCAGATCACAAGGATATCTTCTACAGTTCTTCTGAGCAACATAGCTCTCTACTCAAGGGACTCAAACCCGGTTGCATCCCGTCGGAGGATTCTTCTTTGTTGCTGCCAGTAAGAACTCCAATATTCGCAAATGAGTTTGCGAAGGTGGAAGGGAGGTATCCGGACCAAGACCTGCGGTTGACAGATCTTGTGAACCTGGACAATAAGAGAAGGATCTGTATAGCCAATTGGATATTAGTCCAATTTGAAGATCAGCTTAAAGAGATTAACCTGTATCAGACAGTATATGCCACAATTATGACTTTCCCCCGAATCCACATCTATTCCTTGCGTTGGCGGAGAGATACAATTATAGGACTGGGACTTTTATGACGCCACGCGGGAAGATTGGATGAGATGAAGTACATCTCAAATCTGCCAATGGGGGATATCCCCTATGAAGAGTTTGTCTCGACAAATGGTGAGTTGGACAGACTGCGCCAGGAGAATGCCTGTATGGTAGAAGTTTTTGAAGAGCTACTCTGCCATTACAAGATTTGCTCTCTCTACTACAAGAGTGGCACGGCCGGCACGTGCTATTCGACCAAATGGTTGCCATATCTTTTCTTCAACCATATTATCGAGAAGAAGACAAAAGAACATGAAAACTGCAATCCCAACTTCTTTAAACCGCTTAGCAACAGCGAGGTGATCGAGTTGATGGAGACGCACATTGAGATGGATATCAAGATTGAGGATGATCTTCAGTGTCCTCCTTTCAAAGAAGGAGACATCATAGAAAGCTTTATAAGGATGGGTTACAGACCCATGTCGAAGGAAGCCCAACTGACAGGGTTCCTTACCTAATGGCTTCGACGATATGTCGTTCCTGGGGCCAGTACAGTTGACCGCTTCCATCGTGGCGTACTGTTTGCTGTCGTCCACCTAGTCTTCGGCTATCGGATGGATTTATTATCGGCAATGACATGTAGAATAAATGTTGGCCTCCGTCTCTTCGTTGATTCGATGATTCGAGGAAAAGGTGAAAATGGATACTTTCCTCGGCTGGAACTGCCTTATACATATCTGTTTGGATGGCTGCTTCTACACCATCCTTCTTTAATGAACCCTGCTATGGGAGCAGTAAGCGGCAGTTTTCTGAGAAGATACTCTGGATGTAAGTGGATCTATACCACTTTGAAAGACTGCAGACGAGTCTTGAACCTGGGCAGAGGATGGAACTTCTACTGTGTTTCGCCTCCAACCGGTTATGAATATATGTCAGTGAACCTTGTCGACTCAGTGAAAATGCAGCCTTTGGGCCATACAGCTTTTGACTGGTTGAGGACAATTCGGCCTTCACATCTAGTGTATCGGTTCGAAGATGAATGCTATCTTGAACCTTATCTCCCAAGCCGTTTTGTACACCAATTCGGCTACGACCAATTCCACGTAGGCAATGCCATAACATGCCTACAGAGAAAAGGTTATTTGATTGATGGAGCCCGGGCTTGGGCCTATTACAATGCCCGTGACACGAAGACGACGTTCTCGATGCCGACAAAGAACGATCGTGGTCCCCACATGCTGTATACTTATTCGATCTTTTATACGTCAGCAAACACTTTGGCTGAGAACTTCAATTTAACAGACAGCTTTGTGACGGTGACACGATTTAGAAAAGAGGCACCTGTTTTGTTACCTCCTGGTAATGATGAAGAGCACGAGCCAGCTGATGCACCTCTAGAAGCTTCGAAGGAAGCCAACTTCTCTGAAAAAGTCTACGAACCGCTGCGTGTTTCTCTGAAAGTTGTATGATCTCCGATCAAGGAGAAGAAGAAGAGGAAGGCAGAAGAACCATCTTCTCATGTCTCTAAGAAGAAGACTGCTGTAGACTCTTCGAAAAGAGTCACTACTCGATCGCAGTCTTGGCAATAAGCTGAGTCGGCTCACTGAGAAGAGGTAACGACCCCAACTTCCACTCAAAGACAAATATATGCTGCAGACGTAGAGAGCCCGGAAGAACCTCTACGCAGAAAGAAAATAGCTTTCAGAAAGAAAGTGGCCACCCCTCCAAAAGCCATCCATACTTCTGCTCTAACAAGTGCTGCCGTCGGGGTTATGATGCCTTCACCTACGCCTGCTCCTGAGCCTAGGCAGGTGACAGATACAGAGATAAGGGACGAGGTTGCACACATAAGAAAAGAGACTGCGGAGGCAAAAGATGAGGCGACAGAAGCGAATATAACCACGACCCAAATCAATGAGTCGGAATCACCTGTTCAGGTATTGCCATCTCCCACACTTGTAATGGAAGCTACTCGTCTTCCAGCTACACCAAGATCACGTCATGCTGAAGAAGATCGACTAATGATCGAGGCTTTGGATGACTGTGATTTCGGCTTCCATGACATAGATCCAGTTGATGCAAGTGATGATGAGGAAGCACCAGAGGAGGAGGCAGACGACGAAGAAACATCTGCGGAAGATGTTCATGACAATGAAGAGGATGCTGCTGTCCCTACACCTCAAGAGAAGAATGCTGATGAAGCAGCACCGGAGGAAACTATTGTCCCTGATCAAAGAGGTATTGACTGATTTTAGTAATTTTCATTTATAGATCAGATGACTGATGTTTTAACTTTCATTCATACAGAAATTCAACCTTCTTCGATTCCTCTGGTATGCATTGACATAGTACAGATAGAGGCGATAGCTAGCGACAGCCGTCATCTATCAGGCGGCTCTGAAGCAGGAAGTAGTCAGGCAGTGATGTCTGAAGCTACTTCTGCGAGACTGCAGCCTGTCAACAGATGATAATCTTGTCATTAAACCCAGCATTGGTAAACCTGCCCTCATTTTGATCCTTTTTGATAGGCCTTAATGACAGCAAACTGATGATATTTATTCGATTTCGCAGAGGAACATCTGGGAGGGGCAACTAGCTCCACTATGGCTCCCTTGTCTAAAGAGACTTCAGCCTATGTTCAAGAAGCCGAACTTCCGCCTTCACAGGCATCTGCTGCTACAACTTCTATAGGAGTCGCTGCCACACCTAGTGCAGCGGCCACTAACAAATTTATAGTTGGCTCCTTCACCAACCTCTTCTTCACTTCATTAGGACCTTTAGTAGAAAGGGTAATAGAGAAAGAGAGTGTTGGTTTCATCACTGTCAGAAGTCCAACTTCTTATCTGATCGACGACATCCAAAGTCAGGGTGATGAGGCTCAAGCCGCCTATCTCGAACATATACTGGATGAGCTGGAGGAGTCAATTAAGATTTACAAAGATCTTAATCGGGGGGAGGTAGAGCCACTGGTGAATGTTGAGTTTGAATGGATGACTCGAGAAGCTGAGGTCACAAAAGCTGCTTTCAAGACTTTCTTGGACACTTTTGCCACAAAGTCTTCAGAGTATGATTCCCATATGGAGATAGTAGCGTCTGCTGCTGGGAAGAAAGAAAAGAAGGTTGCTGAACTGAAGGCAGAGTTTGCTCGACTTCAAGAAGAGTTGAGGATCGCTTAACTTGCTCTTGAGGAAGAGACTACACAGCATCAAGCTGCAGTTCAGCAACTAGACATTCTGACCCATGAGAAGAATGAGTTTGTCAAGTCTCATCAAGATGAAATCGCTCGCCAACTAGTGACCTTGCCGATATTTGATGATAAATCTGGAATAAAGGAAGCTAGAAAGCGGGTGCTGGATTCTCGTGAAGAACGACTTCAAACTTTGAAGCAGCAGATAGCTAGTCTGATGACCCCACCGATTGAGTAAAAGAAAATCTTTTGTACTTTCTCCTTTGTGATGTCTTTTTGTAATGCCTTTTATTTTGATCAATGAAAAGACATTATTTTGTGGCTCTATTATTTATTGCATATCTCATTATGGATATAAATAATAGCAAATAGAAAATATATTCAGAGGTTCAGGACATGATATATTTCTTGATTTAGAAAATAATTATATTCATTATATCTGCTCAGAGGTAATGTGGACATGGCAGAATATAATTTTCTTTTTTTTTGAATATCATTATTTCGGTAGACAACTTAATCAGAGGTAATAAAGACGTGACAAGTTGTTGATATGGTTGAACGGATGAGTCATCAGGATGTATGAACGAAATGAATCGTCAGGATGAACGGATGAACCGTCGTATAAATGGGATGAACGGATGAACCGTCGGATGAATGGGATGAACGGGTGAACCGTCAGGTGAATGGAATGAACGGGTGAACCGTCAGATGAATGGAATGAAAGGATGAACCGTCGGATGAATAGAATTAATGTTGTGAAGAATGCGTCGCTTCGATTCGCATAATCGACTGTTTCAAGAATCTCTGCCTATAAATAGAACAGAAATTTAGATGGAATGATCAATTTCACAAAATGTCATCTGAAGATGCCTCCAAGAAGGCTGAGATTGTCCCCAAGGTTGAAGAAGTCACTGAGGAGCGTCCAACCGAGCCAAACCAGTCAAAGCAGACGGAAGCGGGTGAAGGTTCGTCTGCACCCAAGCCGCCACGGGATACTTGGACTTCCTAGTTGAGCCAGGGAAGACTGAAGAGGAAGAGGCCATGAGGATGGTTGCTTGTGCATTTCTGGTGAAATCGAGCAAGGATGTCCTCGGCTCTTTTGCCGATTATATTTTTGAAAAGGACGGTAGTGGTCCTCGTCCTGTCTTTAAGAAGGATGATAGTGATTCTCGTCCTTGATATTATGTAACATCGTTTTATGATAAAATAAAATCAAACTTTATTTATGAACTGTTTGATCATATTTACAAGAAATCTCTTTTACATTCATACATAATACTTTTTAAGGAATTTGCCATTGATAGGCATCATTGCAACTCGGCCATCCAGCTCTGTGAGTTGATAGGCTCCATTTAAGAAGACTTTACTCACGATATAAGGTCCTTCCCATTTCGCATCGAACTTGCCTTTGCTCATGTGAGTCATAGTCATGGGACGTCTGACTGTAAGAACGAGTTCCCCTTTCTGAAAGGCTCTAACTTTAACTTTGCGATTAAAAGTCTTCGAGATGCGGGCTTGATATAATTCTATGTGTTGTTGAGCCAATAGTCGCTTCTCGTCGAGTGCCTCCAGTTCTTGAAGTCGAAGAAGATCATTGTTCTCCGTAGTAAGTTCGTTAGTGATAACAATTCTCAAGGAAGGAATTTGAAGTTCCAGAGGTAGAACTGCTTCACAACCGTACACCAGAGAGAAGGGTGTACAGCCTGTGGGGTTGTGGACCGTGGTACGGTAGGCCCATAGACATTCTCCAAGCTTTTCACTCCAGTTCCGTTTGTTAGTAGACATAAACTTCTTAAGGAGCTTGATGATAGTCTTGTTGAAGGCTTCAGCTAGGCCATTAGCAGCAGGGTTGTAAGCTGTAGAGACGACATTGTCAATCCGATGATCATCACAAAACCTGGTGAACTTTTGACTGATGAACTGAGGTCCATTGTCGTGAATGATTCGTCGAGGCACACCCAACCTATAGATAACGTGGTGTTTGACGAAGTTGATGACGCTGCTAGTTTTGACTTCAGCCAAGGGTATTGCTTCGGCCCACTTGGAGAAATAATCTGTTATGGCTAATATAAATCGATGTCCCTTAGAAGAAGGAGGATTGATAGGACCTATAATATCCATGCCCCAAGCTTCAAAAGGCCAGAAAGCAGCAGTCGGATGAAGGAATTTCGACAGTTGATGGATGAAATCTGCATAGATTTGACAAGCTCGACATTTTCTTGCATATTCGATAGCATCAGACACCATAGAGGGCCAGTAATAACCCATCCGTCAGATACGATCTTGTAGTTTAGGGCCAGGTTGATGTGCTACGCAAACACCATCTTGAGCTTCACGCAATACTTGCTTTGCTTCATCACCAGTAAGACAGCGCAAGAGTAGGTCGTCATAAGTCCGTCGATAGAGAGTCTTGGTGGTTTGATTTAGTAGAATCGAAGAGATCGTCGACGAATACTCGTAGCCTCCTTAGAATATTCAGGAAGTATGTCATGAACTACGAAGTCGATGAAAGGATCTCTCCAATCTTCATTGATAACATTGGCTTCGGCGAAGTTCCTGAACTCAATGTTGCGATTATTTTCAATGCAGAACAACTCTCTATTGGAAACAACGACCACTTGTTGTCTTTTGATGGGAATTGCTAAAACTGCTGCGAGATTAGCTAGAGCATCTGCCTCAATGTTACAAGCTCGTCGAACATATTCAATGAAGAAAGCCTTGAATGATGTAGCCATGTAAATTGCAGCTTCATGATAGGGCACTAGATCTTGATGGCGAACTTCATATGTTCCTCTAACCTGATTGACAACCAGTTTAGAGTCGCCATAGACTTCAAGATATTCGACGCCCAGTTGCTTAGCTAACTGAAGGCCAATGAATAGAGCATTGTATTCTGCTACGTTGTTGGAGCAGGGTTCATCTAAGGAGTAAGCTCTTTGGATAGTTGACCCGTCTGGAGAAACAAGAACATCCCCAACTCCTGCGACAATGAAACTATTTGGTCCGATCCTGGATGTACCGTCAAAGAATAGACGCCAAGTAGGAAATTCTTCGGAGATTATATTTGATTCCAACGTCTCATCTGGAATTTCATCATAGAGTTTGGATGTCTCTGGTATAGGATGAGATGCTAAGAAGTCCGCCAGCGCTTGACCCTTGACAGACTTTTGTAGAACATATACCATGTCATATTGGGCTAGCAAAATGGCCCATGTAGCTAACCGATAATTGAGTGTGTTAGGTTTCTTCATTAGTACTCGAAGAGGATTGACTCGGGAAATGACATGAATGGTTTGTCCAATGATGTAATGCCTTGTCTTTTGAACAGCAAACATAAGAGCTATGCATTCTTTTTCGACCGGACTATAACGGTGTTCGGCACCAATCATAGTACGACTGAGATAATAAATAGCTTATTCATGGCCTACTTTATTTTTTTGGGCAAGTAAAGCACACAATGAATGATCCATAGCACGGACATACATTAAGAATGTTATGCCTGAGATTGGTGGCACCAGGACTAGTGGGTTCATGAGATATCGCTTTATATCATCAAATGCTTGTTGACATTCTTCAGTCCAAATGAAAGATAAATCCTTCTTCATTAGCTGAGTAAACGGTCTGCAGCGTCCAGACAGGTTTGAAATGAACCTCCTGATGTACGCAAGTCGACCTTGGAATCCTCGTAGATCTTTTAAGTTGCGTAGAGGACGCATCTCTTGAATGGCTTTGATCTTCTCGGGATCCATGTGTATACCTTTAGAGGTAATGACGAAGCCAAGAAATTTACCACTAGAGACACCCAAGAATGACTTGGTGGGATTCATTTTTAACTAATGTTGGCGCATTATATTGAAGATAGTTCTTAAATCTTGGATGTGATCTTCCTTTAGACGACTCTTGACAGCAATATCGTCTACATAGCATTCGACAATCTTACGAAGATGATCTCGAAAGATGGTACTCATAGCTCGTTGGTAAGTTGTGCCAGCGTTCTTGAGACCAAATGGCATCACGGTATAACAGTAGACTCCGCGAGGAGTGCGGAAAGAAGTGTGTTTTTCATCTTCAGGATTCATCCAAATCTGATTGTATCCTGAGAATCCATCCATGAAGGATATCCTTTCAAACCCACAAGTATTGTCGATCATGACATCTGTGATAGGGAGAGGAAACTCATCCTTTGGACAAGCTTCATTAAGATCCCGAAAGTCAATACAAACTCAAACTTTGCCAGTTTTCTTCAAGACTGGGACAACGTTGGCTACCCAATCTGGATGTTGTTCTTCTCGAATAAAGCCACAAGCTATAAGCTTTTTGACTTCATCATTAATTGCGTCCATCATTTCTGGCTTGAATCGCCTTTGTTGTTGCTTGACTGGCTTTGTATTAGGCAAAATATTCAGTTTATGAGTAGCAACTTTGGGATCTAAACCTGGCATGTCTTCATAATTCCAAGCAAAGACATCAATGTATTCTCGAATAAGAAGAATTAATCCTTGCTTATCCTCCTCTGGAAGGTTCTTGCTGATGAATATTGGCAGAGGCGACCCGCTCTCTCCTATATCAATTTGAACCAATTGATCTTCGGTAGGAGGTTCACGTTGTTCGAATCGGAGTTCCCATTGGGTATCCATTCGTTGAACCCAAGGATCTGTTTCAGGATTTTCTTCTATGTCTTCAGCATAGCCTTCTGGGAGTTCGGCGGAGACCATGTTAGAAGATATGATCAATCGATGAACTTGACCGATGCTGGTGTCAGAATCCCATGATCTAGAATCAGAAGAGTTGGAGCGCTCTTCACTATCGGATTCAGAGACTTCTGGAGATAAGACTGGAGGTAAAGCATATCCAAGACCTCTTTTCGTCCTGCTGTAATACATCTCTGATTTTCTTTTCGGAACAGCCGTACGGATAGGAGTTCGTCTACCCTTACCATAGTTGAGGCCATTCTTGAAGTCATAACCCATCTTTCGGATGATGTGTTTTGATTGTTGGCTATAACGACGTAGTTGGAGACGTCTTATATCATTACTTTTGCTATCATCTATATAACTGAATTTCTGTTCTGGTCCTTTACTAAAAAGTATTAGACATTCGCCTCTCTTTCGAGAGGGGACAACAAAACATGAGTCATCTGGATGTTCAATCGAGACCTCTGTCTGAAGGGATTGTACAACTCCTATTATAAATGACTGAAAGTTATCTAGCATATCCAAATAGCATTTAGCATGATAAATGACATCAGTATAATGGAAAGTAGATGCTTTTTCATTGATTTGTACATCCATATTTACAACAGGACCTTTAGCCTTAGCAGGCTTGGTCAGATCGATTACAAGAGGGGGAGAAGAAGAACGTGGAGGAGGCTTGCTACGACGAAGGTCAATAACAAGCGGCTCAGAAGAGGTGAGCTGCATTTTATCCTTGTTATGACATAGGTCGATAACAAGTGGCTCAGAAGAGGTGAGCTCCCTTTGATCTTGACCACCATCGGTTGATTGCTTCCGGACTGGCAAGTGAATAGCCAGTGGTTTGGAGGACTGAGGATGAGAAACACACCCTTTGACAGGTATAATGAGGGTGTCATTGGGCACTGCTTCTTGGTCTTCTTCAGTGTCCAAAGCCAGCATTACCTTCATGAACTCATCTTTATACATACGAGCATCGTTACAATATGCTTCGACACCTTTAAAAGGGTAAAGATCCGTAACCTCTTTTTGAACCTCTCCATTGTCTTCAACGTACTTGAAACATTGATGGAGAGTTGAAGGAACAATGTTGTGTTCATGAAGGAATGGTCTTCCCAAAAGAGCATTGTAAGAGCAACCATGGTTGTCTATAATGTAAAAGGTCACCTTTGTGCGGAGATTGCCTATTTGGAGTTTTAGGCAAATTTTGCCCAGAGGCTCACTTCTTCCCTGGTTGAACCCCAGGATGGTGGTGATTGTGCCAGAAAGACTATGCACTGGGATCTTCAGTGCATCTAGCATTGTCTTCGGCATGATGCTGAGTGCTAACCCAGGATCTATCAGAATACGATCGACCTTCATCATGTCGACGTATCCTGTATAATATAGAGGACGGTCATGCCTATTGTCTTCCATCAGCATATCATCCTGTGTGAAGGTAATATTTGGAATTAATTCCAACACACTGTGACAGTGGAGGCAAGAGGCAGGCTCTGATTCTGGCTTCTTTAGAAGAGTTAGACAGGTTTTCGCCTGCATTAGAGCTTCACTCAGAGTTTTTCGAGTCTCTTTGGAGAGGCGCAAGAGCTCGAAGATCGACAGCCTGGCTGGTGTATTGGCTAGTTGAGCCAAGATATCAAAGTTGTATGGCTTCTCAAGTCCAGAAGGAGATGACTTCTTCAAAGGCTTGTCAAAGCGGACTTGTTGTTTGCCTTTGTCGGCTGCCGTCGGTTTAGGGAGAGTGGGTTCTACAACCGGTAAGGATGCAGAAGGGATGTTCTCCGTAGAGACAGGTTGCACTGGAGCAGAATCAGAAGAAGAGGCAGGGTTTTCTCGAGTTTCGGGAAATTCCCGTAGATAGGCTTTTCCTGACCTGGTGCCCAGCAGGATTTTCTCTTCAACTATGGGGTCAAAAGACACCATATTGCAGATCTTTATTCTGTCCTTGGAGCGGTCTTTTCGCTTAGACGAGGAAGGAGCCTCGAAGTCTGCAACAAGGTCAGGGTGGATCCATACAATCTCACCATTATCAAGAGATAAGAGGACGAGAACTTCACTCCGTAGAGGAAGGAGATTCTCGATCTCAAGAGTGGCCTTGGGGATAGGGATGATACCGTGCTGTACCATCTGTGGAGGGAAGTTACCGAACTGTACTGAGACCATGTTCGCGGTAACAGTCTTCTCATCTTGTTGAAGGGTGACAACACCAGCGTTGACTAGCTCTTGAATCTTGCCTTTGAGCACGTAACATGCTCGAGTGGGATGCCCAATGAACCTGTGGTAAACACAATATTTGGGATGATCAGTCTTACCGACCGCGTCAGGCTTCTTCGGGTCTGGGAGTTGGAGCTTATTGCTTTTGATCAAACAATCGAAGATGCTCACGGTGTCGTTCTCGTCAAAGGAGTATTCTACTTTTAGGCAAGGTTCCTTCGGTAGAGGGGCAGAAGAAGTAGAAGTAGACGTAGGTGGAGCCACGTTAACAGCCAGAGATTATTTGCTCTTCAAATTGATGTTCAAGGTTTCTTTACCCTTGCGGTTGTTCTGGCGATTACCTCTACTAGATGTCGGGTGTTCATCCCGGTCGGGGTTAGACATGTGTATCCCCAGCTGCTTGAACTTGTCAGCGCTAACTTCAACTGCTTTAGCATTAACAATGAATGATGGTCAGTCTTGAAATTGAGTTGACCCTGTCTACATGCTGATAATAGGTAAAAGATTTGCCTTGCAGGTATCTATAGTTACAGCGGCCGGAGTTCTAAGAGGCATCTTTAATGCTTCTCAGCGAAATCTTTCAATGAAACTTTTAGCGGTTTCATTATGTCTTTGTTTGATCTTATTGAGGGCCGACATGGTCATGTCGTTGATTTTCTCGTATAATCGTTCCAAGAAGATTTGTTTAAAATCCGAGAAAGAGGTGATACAGCCATCAGGCAAGCTTTTGTACCAATCGTATGCTACACCGGCTAAACAACCGACGAATACCCTGGTAAGAAGAGCATCATTTGGCTGAAGTTGAATAATCATTACCTCAAAGTGGTTAATAAACTGACTCGGAGAAGTGATGCCATCAAACAGCGAAATTATGGGGATCTTGTATTTAGGAGGAAATGGGACTTCCTTCCACTCAATAGGATAGGGTTGCTTGATTCCCAATCTCTGTAAATTGTCCTTCTTTTTAAAAGTCTCGAATTGAGTGCACAAGAGTTTGACAGCTTCATTAGCGTCCTCCGATGATGCAGAAGGAGCAGGCTGAATTATAGTGTTAGGGGGAGGAACATCGTGGTAAGTACTACCCCCAGCTCCTGACTGACTGGGTATGGGTTGAATTTGTACAGGGGGTACTTGAGGAGATACTACCCCCAGACCTGTATTGACAGGCACCGACGATGCTATAATCTCAGGATTTGCAGCAGGTACGGTCGGTGGTACTGTATGTTGGGCCACGATGATAGAATGCATACTTGCGACCATTTCAGCCATGGTCTTCAGCTTGTCCTCCAATGCAGCTATTTGTTGTTCTTGATTCGCTAAACTAGAAGCGTCTGGGTCTTCAGTGACAACATAAGATGTCACTTCTCTAGGTACAGTAGAAGATACTGTCTGTTCAGAACTTTTGCTATATGCATCATAATCAGAGAAGGAATCATTTCCTGAATAAGAAATAGGGAGATGACCAGAGGGATCTTGGAGAAGATTTCTATGACCGATTGTGTCTCGACTTCGGGATCGGGTGTGTCGAAATACTCCTTCAGAAGATTCTTAGAGTAAATCTAAGTACCGCTGGCTGGGCCTGCGAGGCTTGCTGTATTTGGAGCACTTTCTACCCCCAGTGTCTCGAGAAGCCATGTTGACGGAAGCATACAACACTTCGTCTTCGTCTTCTGACATTGGTTCAGAAGTTGCAAAATTCAGACGATCGAAGACAGATCGCTTTGTTGTCTGGCAACAGCACTTGATGACAACCTTGTGATTACAATGGCGTTCAAGTGATTGAACTGGAGCTGTTGAGATATTGTCCCACTTTTGCTTAATGTCACGACCCGCACCCTAGAGTAAGGGCACGAGACGTGGGTACGTCCAGCCTATGCTGTAGTGTCGACGGTAGAACGCTGTCCTAGCTCACAACATCTAACAGTTTAAGGTAATAAACAGTTATACTCCCCAAATGGGGGTGACATAACAGAATATATCTCAATCACAACTAAGGTAGAACAGGATAAAGATAGATAGAATGATAGATAATATCCAGGAATGAAAACACAGAATACAATCCAGAATTCTAAGTGTCTAAAATAATACATATCCTAAATCTCAGAATCTATATACAGTGATCCATAAAAGTAAAGACATCCTAATCTAAGGGAGTGTCATCTACTGCTAGTGGATCCTGCTGCTGGTCCAAGTCCAGGTACTCATCTAATGTAGCACCGTAGTAGGTAGGGCAGAACGCCTCAGCCTCGTCCTCAGTAAAATTTTCAACAGGTCCAGTCAGGACAGGAGCGAGCACAGCACATCTCAATAAATCATAGCAGGTCAGGATATATAATCATGCTAGAGAGTAAGATACAAGATACTGAAAGAATAACATGATAAAAAGAGAGAGACTGTAAATAAATAGCTACAGTATATAGAGAACTAACGGTGCTAGTGATTCAGAGCACAAGATGGTTATGTAAACGGCACGATGTTGTACACGAGTAATCTACAGAGGTTGTACACGAGTAATCTACTGGATTGAATACATAACCACTTCTACTCCCCCGCCCCAATCAATATACAAGGATCTAGTTAAGTTATGTTATTGTACACGAAGGTCATGTGAATACATGATTATACATGATTTCACACGTTTCGTACACGAATGTCACAAATACAAGGAGTACACGATGTTCACGATAAAGTACACGAACACGAATACCCGATATATCCGCTAAGGGGATAACATCGCACAACAAGATCCATATAGTACTAATCCGTGTTTCCAACGTGTCAGCATCATGTAAAGTAATCTAAAGCAGAAAAATACTCCTAATGCGGGATATGAAATGATCAGAGAATGTACTCGCCTGTATCCTGATAATCTGGAGAATATATACTGTCCGAGGAGTGGTATCTGTCTCCTATAGAACAGTACAAGTCACTATGAGTCTACAATGATAATAAGATGCAAGTCAATGCATTCTACATAAATCTAGGTCAATCTAGACCAAGTCAACTCTTGGTCAATTCTGGTCAATTCTAAAAGTCAAACTAGGTCAACTAGGTCAAACCTAAGTCAAACAAGTCTATACTAGTCTAACTAGGTCTAACAAGGCTACACAAGTCTAATCTAGACTCTAAACTGACACACAGATACATCCATAGGCTATAGGCTATCATGCCTATGAACCAAACCATAACACATGACTACATGACAATATTTATATTTAAAATAATACACATATTAATGTATTATATAATATAACTAAAGTACACATTAGCTTATAGACTACCTATGATATATCACCCATACATATATATCATATATATATAATAGCACACACTCATATATATAGGATACCTATATACATATATATATCTCAATACATATATATATACATATGTATAGAGAGAGGAACTCATAATGTTCAAGTGTGTGTGTGTGTCAAGAGAGACAAGAGTGGGTGTAGGCATGAGGGTTCAATGTGTGGGGGTTAGTGAGATACTAGAGTGTGATATAGTATGTGATACATGTGAAAATAGTGGAATCCATTAGGAAAAATCAATGAGGGAACATGTGTGTATATCCTGGAAACAGTAAGGTGATTCATGGTATAACTGGAGAACAGTGGCAATTCACAATGTGAAAACTGGAAAAAGATCTCAGGTATTAGGCAAAACAGTGTACATAAATCCTATTCCAGTTTTGACAGTAACATGAACTCAAATCAACCCAACATAATCATTCATTTTCAGTGTGAAGAAGGAAACCAATCTCAGGCATTTAAACTTCCATTCTCAGGTTCATGTTCAGGGAAAAATCAGTATATTGAGAAAGAAACTCAGTTCAGCAAAACCCATTTAAATTTAGTGTTCAGTAGGAATGAACCCAATTCTCAGTTCAAAGAATTTAAACTATTTAACTCAGGTTTAGGGAATTCATTTCAGTCTACAATATTTCGAAAAGGAAAGAAAATCAGTTCAAGTTTGAATGATACATTCTCAGGTTCATTAAGGAACACAATCTCAGTTAGCTAACACCCAATTATCAGTTTAACATTCGAAGCCCAACATATTGACAACTAACCCAATCCAAAACAGTCAACAGTGTGCTAAGTTAACAATGGGAAATCTGGAAAATAATCTCAGGATATCAATTTCCAGTTTTCAATAAGCCAATTTGAACTGAACCCACATGCCCAATTTTAAATCACAAAACCAAAAGCCCATTTCAAATTGTAACATTAAGCTAGATATGAACTACAACATGTGGGGATCATTAACAGTGCAAAACATAATTAAACAAGGATTAAAATGGTTTAGGAACTTAGAAAAACAGTATCAGTCACCTGTGTATCAGTGTTTCATGAATTTAGCCCCATTCGATCCACATTAACAACCTAGCTAATCATGTAACAAATTTAACAGAGATTACACATCAAATTAGGATCTAATTAGCAAATTATAACATGATTTAAAGCGTTTAAAACTGGAATAAACACACTGAACAACTCACAGCCCGTACACGCACAGTACACGCACAGTGCACGCGCAAATACGTGTCCGACACGACACGAGGACTCATGAAACTTGGAGAGCCTCGTGTCAGTGTTAGCCCTGACCCATGTGTCGAATTTCCCGTGTCCACGTGGCGTGTCCAGTGAGTTGTGGCCCCCGAGTAGCAGGGAAAGAATCTGCGCGCGCGCGCGCATGGGCACCGCGTGTCCGCGTGTCTGTAGCGACTCGACACGATACTAAAATGTGCTCAGAACACAAGAAACCCCTAAGCGAGGTTAAAACCTAATTTTCTATTCAGTTACATTTCAGAAAATGGATCAAAATGCCCTTTGGGGCATTTCGTCAAACACCTACAATCATGAACTGATACGTGTCCGATACGGACACGTATAGGACTCAAAACCTAGGATTAGCTAGTCCTACAGTTAGGTTAGGCCTAGGGCTTCCTAAATATGCAATAAAACAGCAATTACATGGAAGGAATTAGAATTTACCTATTGATGTGCAAAGGCTCAAAAATCCTCAAATGAAAGTGGTTCCTCAAGCCACCAAACTCCTTCAAATTGATTCTTCCCTGAAATTACTCAATACCAACAGCAAGTAGACTAATTTTAGAACCTAATGCAATTGATTTGGGTGGAAAAGGAATTGAAATGGATTTTCTAGGATTTAATGAAGATGGAGACTCACCTCTTCTCAAACTTGGAAAATAATTCTAAGGAGGCTAGCCCTAAATTCTAGGAGGGATTAAATAGGGGGAGAATGACCTAGTATGGCCAGCCATGGGCTGGAATGGGCTAGGGTTTGGGTTCCAATAGTGATCTATGGGCTTCCATGGGCCAAAATCACTAATCATGACTTGTGAAATCACAAGCCATTTCCTATTCAAATAAATTCCTAATTTTCCAAAAATAATTCTAATGGGTTTAATTTCACAAACCTAGGTCAAGGTAGGGTTTTATAACCTAACCAAGTAGTCATGACCTAGGTTAGCCTCTAGGACAGTCTCCAAAGTCAACACTAGTCAAAGTCTAAAACTAGCACCAAATCAATTATACTAAAAATCACTTAAAAATTCTAATAAATATAATTAATACTAATAATTCCAAAATAATTCCAAAATTTAAAAAATTGACCAAAATACCCTCAAGCTAGAAAAGTGGTAGTGACACTTAAGGTGTTCTCGGAGGTCAGGAACAATAACGGGATGAGAAGAAGTTTGAGGGAAATATTCTTTGACAACATTCAGAACATGGTTCCGGTTCTTCAGATGTTTTGTCCCATGAGTATACAGGGAAGTACTCACTTTGTTGGCATAGGTGTCAGGATTTTTTATCCTGAAAGTTTGCCTCTGATGCAGGTTCATCTTTGACATTGGCTGCTTGCGTTTCGCCGAAGTTGACGTAGACCGAGGTCTATTGAGATAAACCCATAGATCAACAAACTCACCCCCAGGGGTTTCTGTCTGAGACACTAGTAATTTTCCCTGCTTTGAGCGGGATATCCGGAGAGTTGGGAGATCTTGGAGGTCCGTTACCGGAGTCGGCAGAATATCTCTTTGATCGGTATATTTCCCTTTGGCAGAGAGAGAAGAATTCTTGTTTGAGAGGGTCTTTGTACTGATCGGTGCCAAGGCACGTTGAGACTGATCTTCCGAAGTAAAAACTAGAGAAGACTGACAAAAGACCAAAGGACCTTTTTCCTTGTTTTGTGAAGAAGGGTTGGCTAAAGAGCGTTTCCCTCTGTTGTCTTCCAAGTCGTGGAACGAGGAAGTTTGAAAAAAGACCAACGGGCCTTTTCCTTTGTTCTAGGGAGGGGAAGGAACAGTCAACAGACTACCCCCAGTGGATTGCACAGGAGTAACGGGGTACTTGGGAAGTAGAACAGAGTCTTTCCCCTTGCTGTGAGAAGAAGGGAGATTAGCCAAAGGGTTATCCCTTTTAGACTGCGCTGGAACAGGAAGGATGGACATTTTGCTTGGGTTGAGGTAACAGTAGGCGCCTTGGCTGATTGCGCCTGGGAGGATTTGACAGATGGCCTTTTGGCCACAAAAACTCCAAGAGTTGCAGCTTGCGCAGCAGGAGTTTTGGTTACAGAATGCGCCAAAGCATCATAGGAAGTGGCTTGCGCCTTGGCAGAAGAGAGAGGGAGCTGCGCAAGTGCAGAAGTTGCTACTGGCAACTTATCGGAGGAAACAGCAAGCTGCACAGCAGTCTTGGGAGTCCACACTGACCGAACCTTGCTCGTGGCAGAGGATGCAGTGCGAGGGGTGGTCCTGGAATTGATCATTGTTTCATAGGCAATCTGGTTGACCTTCACAACCAGCGTCTTCTACGTCTTTCCGATAGACGCCACGTCATATTGAGTTGTCACTTCCTCGTTGGAGGAGAAAGTCGTCCCTAGCAGAGTCGCCATTTTGTTTGCAAAAACAAGTCTTTTATTTCACAAATTTTTAAAGAATATCCCTTGGACGATCGCTTTATCCCTTGGACGATGTGAACTTTGAAGACGATCGCTTTATCCCTTGGACGATGTGAACTTTGAAGACGATAGCCTTTGAAGAATACAGCAGCACTTGGACAAGAACTCCTGATCTCTGATGATAATCTGATCTGATCCTCTTAATGAAGGACTTGAAACTCTATTTATAGAGTTCTAGAAATAACTATTTTGTAGTTATTCTGGATTGCGCATGATGAACTGCGCTGTTGACAGACTGCGCAGACTGCAAACTGCGCTGGCCTATTGGGCAGTTGCTCGATCGTGGGCTAACTGTATTCAGATGCGTAGCATTATTTGATTGAAATGCGCTTGGTCGTATACAGACAGTTGCCACGTGGCGAGCAATTGATGGCATCTAAGCCACGTAATAAATGTCAATTATTTGATGAATTACGCTAACCGAATAGCGCTAGCTTCAGACTACGTTTCCTTCTAGTTAATGGATAGCGCTAGGATTCGGACTTGGTCAAACTGCGTTGAGGTTGGACTGGCAAACTGTACTGAGGTTGTACAGCTGTTCTCGAGCACTGTGCTGCACAAGAAACGAACGAACTTCTCATTTTTTGGGCTGTCAGGCTGTCAGAAGATCTGATCTTTGTCAGGTAATGATGGCGTTGACACGTCAGCGTAGCGCGCTCGGATAGTAGCGCAGTTCAGCTCGCGCGTTTGATTTGCAGCACAATCTATCTCCAGCGTACTTTATTGAAGGGTGCATAATTGAGACTTCTCTGCCTATTTGATAGATGCAACTTGATTTTTAGGACATACACGGCTCGGTAGGGGTGCAACTCGGGCGGGCTAAACCCGAACCCGATCGGGTAAACCCGTTAATGGGTTGGGTTAGGGTTGAAGATATTCGGGTTCGGGCTCGGGCTCGGGTTAAAATATTTGAACCCGAACAAAAATCGGGTTGGGCTTGGGTTCATGTGTTGGGTAACCCGAAGAACCCGAAACCCGACATATATATATATATATATATATATATATATATATATATATATATATATATATATATATATATATATATATATATATATATTTTGAATATATATATATATTTGAATATATATATATATATATATATATATATATATATATATATATATTCAAAATATATATATATATTCAAAATATATATATATATATATATATATATATATATATATATATATATATTTTGAATATATATATATATTTTGAATATATATATATATATATATATATATATATATATATATATATATATATATATATATATATATATATATATATATATTCAAACTACTTAAATAAAAAAGTTTAAACTATAATTTTTTCACCCAAACTCTTCAAGTACTTGTCCTAAATCTCATTTCAGTTTTATTTTGTAATGATTGAGGCTTGATTGCTATTTGATTATGCAACTAATATTACTCTTGCTTAAAATTATTTCAAATATCATATTTGAGCCCGATAAACCCAATGGACCCGACCCAACCCGAGCCCAACCCGATCCTCTGGGCTTGGTCTTGGGCTTCATATGTTGAACCCAAAGTCGGGTCGAGCTCGGGCTCGGGCTAGGCTTATGATCTATCGGGTTGGGCTCGGGTTGACCTCAAACCCGACCCAACCCGCCCGAGTTGCACCCCTACGGCTCGGATCGCATGTCCAGTCTAATCATGTCTTATCTTCTTTTCAAAGTGTCAGAGTTGTCAGAGTTGTCAGTCTTTGCCAGATTTTGTCAGCTTTATCAGACCAGAGTTTTGTCGGCTTTATCAGAAGGATTAATTAGCTTGGCCGCATAAGTAACTATTCTCTCTGCGGCTCAAAAGTCAGTCTGGTGAAGATGGGCCGCAGGACGCGTATTGAGTCTGTCATGCGGCTCTTCTTTATGCGGGTCAATCTGTTCCAGGGTACTCATGCGGTCAGTTGTGATCTACATGAACCCTATATTTTCTATGCTTTTATACGTAGCTGGCTGTGTCTGTCCCCCACTCTCCAGTATTCTGGTTCTGGGGTGTGATACGGTTTAAGTGGTGGTCCATGCAGGTCTTGTAAATCAAGATGTGGGGGGCTTTTACCGAATAGATGTCTCAATCAGCACTCGCCCTTGATCTCTACTCGTGTCTCCTAATCTTTCTGAAATCTTGACCTGATCACATGCTTATATCCTCGATCTATCTTGGTCCTTCCTTATCGTTTTCTATGTCATTTCTTCAGTGGCATTGTTCTTGGTCCTGTCGATCAGCCCAACGGAGCACCTCCAGTGAAGCAGCAACAACCTAGGGACCAAGCCCAGCACTCAGGGGTAGCCTCTAGAGTTATGCCTTCCGGGGATCCAGAGCCCCAGTTCAACCCATCCAGCCTGCAGAGCCTGATAATAGAATCCTGGTGGAACTCATCTAGGAATTGCTTGTATCATAAGATTGTCGGGGCGATGCCCTACACCATACAGTACAAGATGCTATGGGCAGAGTTAGTTATCAAGGAAATAATACAGCCAACAACTTCAAGCGCCTTAACCCTCCTTTCTTTAACGGAACTGAAGATGCTATTGCTGCTAATGTATAGCTTTAGGACAAAGAGGTTATCCTCGAAGCAGCTAGGATTCCCGAGGATGAAAAGGTGGCCGTTGTGTGCCTACAATTATTGAACTTAGCCCGCACCTGGTGGGCGATGCTAGTAGTGGGTTTGGCGATGCCTATCTTATAGGCGGTATTCAGCGACGAGTTCCAGATAAAGTATTTTGATGTAGTAGCTCGCTATGATATGCAGACGAGATTCATTAATCTTAAGCAGATGGGAAGGACGGTCGATCGATTTGTGAATGAGTTTTCTAGGCTTAGTCGGTTTGCTCCCACCTTGGTGGCAACCGAATTGGACCGAGCCAAGTGATTCCAGCAGGGACTCCAGCTAGAGATCATTATATCAGTGGAGCAGTTTGAGCACCAGATGTTTGATGCCATCTTGTGAGCAGCGAAGAGGCCTGAATATACTTCGTAGAGGATTGTAGATAGAAGCAGAGGACGGAAGAGGTCCCATGGACAGATGTCCCAGTTATCAGCACCAGCCCCGGCAGCTAGGGCTTTTACTATTGGAGCTCCTAGGAGGGCGACCACAGTTTCGTTGGTTCAACACTCGACACCAACGTATCCTCAGCAGCAAAAACAGAAGCAATCTTCCACAATGGGCTGCTCTCATTGTGGGAAGCCAGGGCATGTAGTATCAGAGTGTCGTAGAGTCCAGGGATTATGCTTGGCTTGTAGGGCATCGGACCACAAGGTAGGGTCCTGTCCGAATAGTGCTAGTTTATCGTTATCAAACCTAACTAGTCCATCGATTAGGGGTCCAGTACCAGTGCAGCAGCAGTACCAGCCTCTGAGGCCATTGCCGCCTTAGGCTTAGCAGTATGCCCAAGCTCAGATTCAGAACAGGCAGAAAGGTCACCAGCAGAGGAGACCAGCACAAAGAGGACAAAGGTCAGGCTATGGCTCTGACGGTAGAATAAGAATTGGCAGGTATCAGGTGAGGTGGTGGCAGGTACCATTCTTGTCAACTCTTTTCCAGTATTAGTTTATCTGATTCAGGTGCATCGCATTTATTTATGTCTGTACGATTCGCAACACGGATAGGACTGGAGCTCGAGTCATTATCACTAAGGCTCAATATACTTACTGGTAACGGTCTTGTGGGAGTAGATAGAGTCTATTCTTCGTGTCGAATCATAGTTAGCGGTAGAGAGTTTCCCGCTAGATTGATAGAATTTTCGATGGCCGACTATGATGTGGTCCTAGGAATGGGTTGGTTGAAGGATCAATACGCAAGAATAGACTGCCATATTGGCATGATTATTTTTTATATTCCAGACGGACCAAAGTTTTCCTTTTCTAGAGGCGAAGTTGAACCTTCTCCCCCAGTCTTGCGGATGGCAGTAGCAGTAGCAGTTCAGTTTTCCAGAGTAGTAGAAGAATTTCCTGATATATTTCTCGAAGAGATACATCAGGGACGGCCCCCGTGTCAGGAAGAATCTATAGAATGGTGTAATCAGAGTTAGAGATATTGTACAAGATGATTGAAGAACTCAGAACCAAGGGATTCATTCATGCTAGTGGATCACCTTGGGGAGCCCAATACTTCTTATGAAAAAGAAGGATGGTACGTCAAGAATATGTGTTGATTATCGTACCTTGAACTCTGTAACAATCAAGAACAGATATCCTCTACCAAGGATAGATGACTTATTTGATCAGCTCAGGGGAGCGGCAGTATTCTCGAAGATTTATTTACGATCGGGTACCATCAGATCAGAGTTAGATAGCAAGACATCCAGAAGACAACATTCAGATCAAGATATGGGCACTGGGAGTTCCTTGTTATGCCATTTGGAGCGACTAATACACCAGCCGTATTCATGGACCTCATGAATCGTATCTTCATGCCTTATTTGGATCAGTTTGTGATAGTGTTTATAGACGGCATTTTGGTCTATTGCAAGAGTGAAGTGGACCATGAGCAGCATATCCGAGTGGTCCTTCAGATTCTCAGTGTCACCCTCATTTCCCATATTTTCCGTATTTCGTATTTATACTCGTATCTGGATTTTTGGCATATATTTTTATTTTTCTCAACTTGTGGGATTTCGGTATTTCCCATATTTTGGGTTTTGGCATGGCTCGATTTTATTTGGATTGGTTCGGTTTTATGTGAGTTGGATCACCTTAACCTATGCTACCCCTCAACCCACCACAACTCACCCTCTTTATAACCCCCACCTACCACTCTCTCTCCTCATAACTTCCACCATTAATTTCCTTCTTCTTCTTCTTCTCCTTCCTCCACAACTCTCCTAACCCTAGGCAAGTGCACCTTGCCACTTCATGAGAGCCCTATTTTCTTGGTTCATTTGCTAGATTAGGACATGGTGATCAACATTAGAACTTGGTGTTTTATGATTTGAAGTCTCCTTTGCTCTATATCTAAGTTATTTCTATTTTCGAATTTTGCATGGTTTGATCTCTTTAAGTTGGCTTTTCATGGGATTTGGTGTTTCCAAGTGGAAGAGCATTCAATTCTACCCAAGTTGGAACTTTGGAAATCTGGATTTGGAGTTCGGATGGCCAAGTTATGATGCTTTGAAGCCTTAGGTTCATCCATGGTGTTCTTGCTGTTTGGAGAAGATAGTGAGCAGTGTGCAGAGCTGTTTAGCTTAAGCACCCTGAGCTATGCGCGCTCTTTAGCGCTACGTACGCAGACTTAGGTACGCTTCCTGTTGGAAGCGCGTCCCTTGAGCGTGCGTGACTTTTCGTGTACGCAGCTCCCTTGAACGTGCGTGACTTTTCACGTACGCAGCTCCCTTGAGCGTGCGTGACTTTTCACGAATGCTGCTCCCTTGAGCGTGCGTGACTTTTCATGTACGCCGCTCCCTTGAGCGTGCGTGACTTTTCACGTACGCAGCTTCCCTGCGTGCGTGTTTTTGTGCGTACGTTGCTCCCCTGACCCCTTGCTTAACCCATTGGCTCTTGGAGTTTTGGTTTTATTTCTTAAGCTTGGCTCTTCTATAGCCCCGTATTTTGATATTTTATTAGATATTTTATGCCCATTTTATATCCTTACGCCTTTTGTCATGAACTTGATTTTACTTAATATGTTTGGAATGACTATTGTACATGGCTTGGTATGGCAATGAACTAGCATAACACGACAGTGACCCGTAGTGGTGCACTCCTGACATGACCAACCTGACATGATAGTGGCCCGTCGTGGCGCACTCCTGACAAGTACCCTGACATGATTTTATCTTGATAACTTGATAGTGGCCCGTGACGGCGCACTCCTGACTTGACATAACCTGATAACTTAGCTTGACCTTTCTTGACACCGTGGGTGGTTCTTTCTTGCTTGCTTGTTAAATCCACTTGTCCAGTCTCGCATCATGTCTAGGATGGGACTCCTGAGTACCACGGTCAGGAGTACCTACTAAAATGGATTAAGGCTAAACTAGAATAACACAGTAGTCATGAAGAGATGACACAGCTATAGGCAATCCCGTTACCTGGGCGCTCCAGGGATTTGTAGCCTGCCGTCGAGTAGGGCGTATTTTTAGCACACTGTCAGGTGTTGCACCCTCTAATTCACCTAAGGGTATATGGTCTCCTGGACGATGTACCCACCTGAATTCAACCCTAATCTTTCGTCCTGGGTAACCTAGATGGTCTGCAGGGCTTGTGGCTGTGGAACAATCTCACTGCATCTTGTTAGTAATTAGGCCTGTGATAACCCTAGTTAGTTAAAGTAGTAAGCCGTAGGATCTGCTTGGCCGTGATTGATTGAATGAGGTATAACCAGTCTAGTCATGTCTTGATCCCATGCAAGATTGCTTCCTGTCTTGATTACTTACATTACTTATCTTGCCGATAAATGGTGGGAAACCAAGCTCTGTTCAGATGAAAGGTTACAACCTCGGTCCTTGTTTGGTTTACGGGTTGTAACCTGGCTATCGGAATAGTTTCATGGATATCTCGTCGTATATCATCCTGACATGTTTTCATAATTTTAGTTTTAATATTAGATTTTCTGTGCTGATTGCTGGCTTTTGTTCTTATTTCGTAGCCCCCTTGTGGCACTTGCTCTTTCTGGGGATGACCCAGCTGGTTTTGTGTGGCCAGATTTTGGAGCAGCTCCCGAGGATCTACCAAGCTTCCAGCCCAATGGTGAACACTAGACGGAATCCGGACCAAGAGTGGGTTTTCTATTTTGTTTCGCTCACTCTATTGTAAAAATTATTCTTTTGAGGCGTTTAGCCGACGAGCACCTGTTAGCTCGAAGCACTTTTACTTACTGTCTGCCAACGGGCTGTAAATATGATTGACAAATCCTAGGGTTGATCATGTATGACTAAACTCTTGCTAGTCCTAACATTTTGTAACGACTAGCTTCATGATCAGCTGAATATGTAATATTTGGGACGCCTTATTATTGTATATTTAATGATCATACATCTTGCGACTTTACTTACTTGTGGTGATTGAGACACTAGGCTTGTTCATGACCATAAGAGACTGTTAGCTTGTAGAAAACCCTCACATATCTAGACAGCCGTGACCGTATATCGAGGTGGTTTCCATTTCAATATACGTAGCTGGCTATGTCTGCCCCCGCTCTCCAGTATTCTGGTTCTGGGGCGTGACACTCAGAGAGCACCAGTTGTACACAAATTTCAGTAATTACAAATTTTGGCTTGATCGTATATCGTACTTGGGTCACATCATCACCAGAGGTGGAGTGGAAGTGGACCCCCAGAAGATAGTGGCTATAGAATCATGGCCAGTACCCAGTACTATCGCAGAAGTTCTTAGTTTCCTTGGATTGGCCGGTTATTATCGGCATTTCGTATCAAATTTTGTCCGGATTCCAGCACCCATGACTCAGTTGACCCACAAGGATGTGCAGTTTGCTTGGACAGTAGAGTGTCAGAGTTCATTTGAGAAGTTGAAGCAGAAAATGATAACGGCCCCCATTCTTACTCTTCTAGATGGGACTGGAGGATTTTCAATTTATTGTGACACTTCCGACAGAGAATTGGGATGCATCTTGATGCAGTATAGTAAGGTAGTCGCTTATGCGTCACGCCAGCTTCGTGACCATGAGAGGAATTATCCTACCCATGACTTGGAGTTAGCAGCAGTAGTTTTTGTATTGAAGCTTTGGAGGCATTATTTATATAGAGATTGGGTGAAGATTTTCACCGACCATAAGAGTCTTAAGTACGTATTTACCCAGAAGGATATCAACATGCGTCAGAGAAGATGGCTAGAACTACTTGTAGATTATGACATCAACCTGCAGTATCATCCCGGAAAGGCCAACGTAGTAGCAGATGCATTGAGCAGAAGAGCTAGAGTTTATTTTCTAACAGAACAACCAGAATTATTAGCAGGCCTTCAGAAGATGGGGATAGAGATAGTTCTCCCTACCAATGTGGCATTGATGGCCAGCATGCAAGTTTAATCCATTATAGTTGAGAGGATCAAGATGGCACAATCAGCAGATTCCAAACTACAGCAGCTTAGGACAGAATGTGAAGTAGGACGAAGACTCGACATTCACGAAGATGGTACACTCCATCATGGAAGGCATCTTTATGTACCCAGCGGTGATATCAGACAGAAGATCATGGCAGAAGCACACAGTTCTCAGTATTCAATTCATCCTGGTGGCACGAAGATGTACCGAGACATCCGTCAGTATTTCTCGTGGAATGGCATGAGGAGGGAGATATCCCGGTTTGTCTTCCGATGTTTTGTTTGCCAACAAGTTAAAGCTGAACATCAGAGACCAGCTGGACTTTTTCAACCGTTATCGATCCCAAAATGGAAGTGGGAGCATATAACCATGGACTTTGTAACTACGTTACCTAAATCCCCGGTTGGCTGGGATGCTATATGGGTTATCGTTGATCGTCTCACGAAGGTAGCTCATTTTCTTCCCTTCAGAATTGGTCAGTCGACGGATCAGCTGGCATAGATGTACCTCAGGCAAATTGTCAGATTGTATGGAGTGCCAGTTAGTATCATATCAGACAGAGATTCAAGATTTATATTGCACTTTTGGCGTAGTCTTCAAGAGAGTTTGGGGACTCGTCTCAAGATCAGTTCAGTTTATCATCCGCAGATAGATGGTCAGTCGAAGCGCACAATCCAGACTCTTGAAGATATGTTACGGTCTTGTACGCTTGACTTCGGTGGTTCGTGGGAAGATTATCTGCATCTAGTAAAGTTCTTCTATAACAATAGTTTCTAGGCCAGTATCCAGATGGCACCCTTTGAGGCCTTGTACGGTAGAAAGTACAGATCTCTGTTAGCATGGGATGTCGGCAAGAGACAGATGCTTGGTCCAGAGATGGTTACGCAGACTATCGAGGTAGTCAGACAAGTCAGAGATCATCTTCGAGTAGCACAAGATCGCCAGTACCATTGGGTCGATTCTCATCGGCGTCCTTTTGAGTTTTCTATCGGCGACCACGTATTCCTTAGGATCTTGCCTACCCGTAGCGTCATTCGATTCAGCGTACAGAAAAAGCTTAGTCCTAGGTATATAGGGCCGTTTGACATTCTCAAGCGAGTAGGTGATGTGTCCTATCATCTCGCTCTTCCGTCGTTGTTATGTGAGGTACATGACATATTCTATGTATCCCAATTGTGATGCTATATCCCGGATCGGAGCCATATCCTTGATCATTCGGAATTGGTTGTTGGTACCAACCTTTCGTATAAGAAAAGGCTCGTATCCATATTGGACCGAAGAGAGAAGATACTCAAGAACAAGACTATTAGTTTAGTCCGTGTTGCTTGGGGTCACCACTCTTTGGGTGAGTCAACGTGGGAGCATGAAGATGATATCCGCTCGCGATATCCATACCTGTTTGACTCATAAGGTATAATGTCTTCCTTATGCCTTATGCTCTTAATTCCTTGCTTGTATGAATGATTGCTTGACTGACTGCTAGTCGTAGCTTGCTTATGATTAATAAGCCTGCCCTGACATCTCTTGCCTCTTGATTAAATTCCAAGGATGGAATTTTTTTAAGGTGGGTAGAGTTGTCACTCCCGTTTTCTGTTATGCATATTTCTAGTGTACATGTACGGATTTCGACCCGTATATTATTTACTGTAATTTTGTATTTCTTTATGGCTTGCCTTGATGTATCTTGACTAGGGTTGACCTTGGTTTGGTTTGGTCCAACTTGACTTGCTTTGGATTGCTTGGTTTGGTTTATTTCGATGGTTGGTTCTACATGTTGAACCATCCTCACTCTTTATAAATCCCCAACTACTTTCTCTCTCTTCCTTTACTCTTCATTACTTATTCTTCCTTATAACTCTCTCCACCTACCAAGAAACCCTAGGCAAGTGCAACCTACTTTATGGAGGAACCTAATTCTATTTGTTCCATTGTCTTTCTTACATGATTCTATGACACTTTAGAACATAACATTTTTCAATTTGGTGGATTTTTTTTTATAAATCTAAGTTTGTGCCATTTTTGATTTTCTTGGGTTTTGATCTATCAAACTTACTTGTTTTCGAAAACTAAGTGTTTCATGTGGTAGAGAATTTGATTCTACACAATTTTGAACTTTGAAAAGTTAGATTTTGACTTGTTTTGAGGAAGTTATGGCCAAAACAAGTTTTGGACATCTTCTATGTTCATTTGTCCTGGTTTTGGCAGGGACGATGAAAAGTACCAGTCCGCATGGCTGTATAGTGCCGCATAGTGCTAGTCCGCATGGCTGTATAGTGCCACATAGTGCCAATCTGCATGGTTGCATAGTGCCGCATAGTGCCTGTCTACATGGCTGCATAGTGCCGCATAGTGTCAGTCCGCATGGCTGTATAGTGCCGCATAGTGTCAGTCCGTATGGCTGTATAGTGCCATATAGTGCTAGTCCGCAAAGCTGTATAGTACTTGGTCGCATAGTGCCAGTCCGCATAGATGCATAGTGCTTGGCCGCATAGTATCGCATAGTGCCTATTTTGGCTATTTTATGCCCTATTTGGCTGAATTATGGCCAGAATTTCTCTCAACTTCCGACATGAAAGTTGTAAATCTTTTATTTGGCTTCAAGAATATGTTACTAGCTATTTTATGCAAGTTTCTCTCATTCATAATAATGTAGGGATAGAACACGATAGTGGCCCGTCGTGGCGCACTCTTGACAAGCAACCTTGACATGAAATTCTTGATAGTGATCCATTGTGACATACTCTTGACATGATAAGTAACCTGACATGACATGATAATCTTGAACGCTGTTACGACATCTACCTGGACTTGCTAAGTAACTCTTGTCTTGACACTGTGGTTGATTATCTTGGTTATGCCTGTACAAGCTACATGTCTCATCTTGCATCATACCTAGGACATGGATTTCTGATTACCAGGATCAGGGATTCATACTGAATCTGACTAAGGTAATGACTAAATTGATCAAGTAGTTCATGAAGAAATTTCCCAGCTACAGGTAGTCCCGTTATCTGGGCGCTTTAATTGTACTTGTAGACTGTCGACGATTAGGACACATTTTCAGCACACTGTCATGTGTTGCACCCCCAAGTCACCTAATCCAACTCTCTCAACTTGCAACTGGATATCCTGGATTAAGTCTGCAGGGATTGTGGCTGTTGGAACATCTCATTGCATATTGTTAGTAATTAGGCATGTGATAATCATAGTTAGTTAAAAGTATCAAGCCGTACTTGTTGCTTGGCCGTGATTGATGGATGGAATCTAATCTAGTCTTGTCTAGACAGTGCCAGTTCAGGATTACTTTGGCACATTACTGTTATGCTTTACTCTTGTCGATAAATGAGTGGAGACTAAGCTCTGTTCAGGTGAAGGCTTACAACCCCGGTCCTTGTTTGGTTTACGGGTTGTAACTTAGATACCAGAATAGTTCCTTAGATATCTTATCGTTTATCATCATGATTTCCTTAACCCATGTCTTTCATTATCAGTTATGTCTTTATGTGCTAATATACTGGTTTTAGTTTTTAAGTGAAGCCTCCATTGTGGCACTTGCTCTTCTGGGGTCTGACCCACCTAGTTTTGTATGGCCAGATTTCGGAGTAGCTCCCGAAGATCTTTCAGCCTTCCAGCCAGATAGTGAATACTAGACGCAACCCTGGCAATGAGTGGGTTTTATTTTGCTCTTCCACTCTATTGTAAACTATTCTTTTGAGGCGTTTAGCTGCCTAGCAAGTGTTATCTCGTGTTGAATTTACATTCCTGTCTGCCTAAGGGCTGTAACATGATTAACAAATCCTAGGGTTGATCATGTATGACTTAAACTCTTGCTAGTCTTTGCATTTTGTATGACTAGCTTCATGATCATCTGAATATGTAATATTTGGGACACCTTACTTTGTATGTCTGATGATCTACCATCTTGTTACATTACTTGCTTGCTTGAGATTGAGACACTAGACTTGTACTTGACCATAAGAGACTGTTGGCTTGTAGATAAACCCTCATACATCTAGACAGCCGTGACCGTATTGCGAGGAGGGATTCACTTCTATATACGTAGCTGGCTATGTCTGTCCCCCGTTCTCCAGTATTCTGGTTCTGGGGCGTGACAAATAAGCCAAGATCAAATAGCGACCCATGAGGGTCAAAACTTGATGACCAAGGATGGTCAAATTACTACTGAGAGTGAAGAAGAGCATCTTGCTGAAGTAGAGGGCGACCAGAACCCTAATAATGATGATCAGAATCTCGATAAACTACAAGGCGATGCGAATTCTGATGTTGAAGCCGAGGGCGATGGAAGCCCTGATGATGATGAGGGTGATAAAGACCTTGTAGAAGGTCTTGAATTCCTTGGGGGTGATGAGAACCCTAATGATGATGCTGAGGGGATCTGAACCACTATTGAGCAAGTTTTTGAAACGAAAGGGGAAGAGGTGGCAGCCCCAGGAGGCCGAGCTGAGTTAGGGGCTGGAAGCGACCATTTTATGTCGGAGGACTCATAAGCGGGAAGCAGCCAAGTGGCTGTATCTGAGACTACCATGGTGAGGCTCGCTACATAACGAGATACCACTTCTCGTGAGACTCCATATATGCCACCTAGTCTAGGTAAATTTTTGACTCTGTTTACCTTTGCTTCTTTATTTGATGTTGTGTGATATAATAATTTCTATTTTGAATTACAGCGGGTCATGTGGGGATGATCACTGAAGTCCCGTTGACTTCTACTACTTTTAGCCTCAGCTCTACTATGACTCCCTAGGACGTTGGGACTCATGCTATGGAGGGAAGCTCCTCTGTGCCTGTACTAAAGGGTCGGGCTCGCCTTCAAGAGCTAGAAGCTGAAATGGTCAGAATTCGTGCATCGGTCACAACAGCTAAGAAACATCAAGAAGAAGTGCTTGAATTATCTCAATTTGCCTCAAGCTGTCTAGATGATCTGATTAGGCAACGAGATGATTTTCTCCAAGTTCGGAGTACAGAGATAGAGCATCAAGTTACATCAATGCAACCTTTGCTTCCAGAATTAAGGAGGGACTTGGCCTGGGTAAGAGTAATTGTCACCAGGGTAGAGCGAGCCAAGTCTTTAAAGAAAATGATCTCTGACCTTAGCACTCAGCCTCCAAAATGAAGTTTTAAGAATGAATGTAGTAACTTTTTTTTGAACATTTTTGGATAAATGTAATGGTTTTTTTTGTTTGCATGATTTGCATGGAATGAAGAATTGACGATCTTTTATGGCTCTAGCACTTATTATGCATCTGTTTAAGACACAAGTAATAGGTAGGAGTAAGAAATATATTTAGAGGCACTATATTTCTTGAAAATAATCAACACTTATTATATCTGTTCAGAGGTAATGTGGACGTGACAGAATATAATTTTGGCATGTTGTTACTTCTGGGATGACATTATCAGAGGTTATGTGGACGTGACAAGTCGTAGAATGTAGATATTAGAATTCAGAGGTAATGTGGACGTGAATTCGTATATCTATTGAGTATCCTTGGGCCAACTGGGGCTCAAGAATAGGATATCTTTTAAAACAGTTGGATTTCAAAAGATGATGCTTGCGATGATGTAGTAGATGTTATGGGTTAATCTTTTGAGGATGTACGTAAGATTTGGTAGACTCCACTGGAACTTTTGAGGATTTATTATCTGTGGTTTTATTCACGAATGAGTAAATAAAAGATAATAACTCGAAGATTTGGGATATGTACAATATTTGTTAGAAAACATGATACAATATTTTCAAACATGATATTTCTTCAGAAATTTGTCGTTGATAGGCATCATAGCGATTCGATCATCCATCTCGGTCAGCTGATAAGCTCCATTAGAGAAAACTTTGCTTATGACGTAGGGACCTTCCCACTTTTGCTCGAATTTACCCTTGCTCATGTGCGCCATAATCATAGGACGTCTAACAGTAAGGACCAGCTCGCCTTTTTGAAATGTTCCTACTTTGACTTTACGGTTGAAGGCTTTCGAGATACGGGCTTGGTATAGCTCAATGTGTTGTTGAGCTAGTAGCCGCTTCTCGTCGAGTGCTTCAAGCTCCTAAAGTCGAAGATGGTCATTGTTTTCAACTGTGAGTTCGTTGGTGATAGCTATCTTTAGAGATAGGATTTGAATTTCTAATAGCAAGACAGTTTCACATCCATACACCAAAGAGAAAGGTGTACAACCGGTCGAGATACGTACAGTAGTGCGGTATGCCCATAGATATTCTCCAAGCTTTCGCTTCAGCTTCGTTTATTAGCATAAATAAACTTTTTGAGAAGCTTGATAATTGTTTTATTAAAAGCTTCTGCTAAACTGTTAGCTGCAGGATTATAAGCTGTAGAAACGACATTGTTGATTCGATTGTCATCACAGAATCGAGTAAATATTTGACTGATGAATTGAGGTCTATTGTCATGGATGATTCGTTGAGGAACATCGAATCAATAGATTACATGATGCTTGATGAAGCTGATGACACTACTTGTCTTGACTTCTGCTAAGGGAATAGCTTCTGCCCATTTTGAGAAATAATCGATTATAGATAGGATAAACCGATGTCCTCGAGATGAGGACGAACTGATGGGACCAATGACATCCATGTCCCAAGCTTCAAAGGGCCAGGATGCTATAATGGGATGCAAGAACTCTGATGGTTGATGGATGAAATCTGCATAGATTTGACATGCTCAATATTTTTTTGTATATTCAATAGCATTCATCACCATGATAGGCTAATAGTATCCCAAGCATCGGATACGATCCTATAGCTTAGGACCAGGCTGATGTGCACCACAGACACAATCATGGGCTTCACGTAATATCTGTTTTGGTTCATCTCCTGCAAGACAGCGTAGGAGCATACCATCAAATGATCGATGGTAAAGTGTTTTGGAGGAGTGATTTTAATAAAATTGAAGCAATCGACGACGGATTGTCATTGCTTCTTTAGGGTCTTCGGGTAAAATATCATGTACCGTAAAGTCAATAAAATGAGCCCTCCAGTCTTCGCTAGTATTGCAAATTCACAGGAATTGCTAATACTGCTGCTAGATTAGCAAGTGAGTCAGCCTCTGGATTTCATACTCGGCGTATATGTTTAATAAAAAAACCTTTGAATGATCTAGCCAGTTTGACTGCTGCTTCCTGATATGGGATGAGATCTTGATGCAAACTTTATACGTACCTATAATCTGGTTGACAATCAGCTTAGAGTCTCTGTATACTTCAAGATAGTCGATATCCAGCTGTTTAGCTAACTGGAGACCAATGAGTAAAGCATTGTACTCAGCAACATTGTTAGAGCATGGCTCATCCAGAGAGTAGGCTCTTTGAATAGCTAGTCCTTCTGGATATACAAGGACAACTCCGACTTCGATGACAATAATATCGTTAGGTCCAATTCTAGATACACCATCAAAGAACAGACGCCAAGCGATTATCCCTTCTGAAGTCATAGTAGACTCCAAAGTTTCGTCTGGAATCTCATCATATAGTTTAGAAGTTTTAGGAATTGGATGAGCAGCCAGGAAGTCGGCTAGGGCTTGACCCTTAATAGACTTTTATGGGACATAGAATATATCATACTGTGCTAGCAGTATCGTCCATGTAGCAAGTCTAGAGTTGAGTGTACTAGGCTTTTTCATCAAAACTCGTAGAGGATTGACTCTAGAGATAACATGGATGTTCTGGCCTGTGCTGTAATGATGTGTTTTCTAGACAGCGAACATCAAGGCTAGATATTCTTTTTCTACTAGGCTATATGATGTTCAGCACCAATCATTATGCGACTAAGATAATAAATCGCTTGCTCATGACCTTCCTTGTTCTTCTGAACTAAAAGGACACCGAGAGAGTGATCCATTGCTTGGACATACATCAAGAAGGGTATTCTTATGATTGGAGGAACTAAGATGGGGGTTCATCAAGTATCGCTTTATGTCTTCAAATGCTTGATGGCATTCAACAGTCCAAACGAAGGACACACCTTTTTTTCATCAATTGAGTGAACGGTCTGCAGCGTCCAGAGAGATTTGAGATAAATCTCATGATGTACGCAAGTCGTCCGTAGAATCCTTGTAGCTCTTTTAGGTTGCGTGGAGGATGCATCTCTTGAATGGCTTTGACTTTCTCTGGGTCAACGTGTATACCCTTAGAGGTAATAACGAATCTGAGAAATTTACCACTAGAGACTCCCAAGAATGACTTAGTGGGATTCATCTTAAGTTGATGCTGGCGCATTAGATCGAAAATAGTTCTTAAGTCTTAGATGTGATCTTCCGTTAGACGACTTTTGACAGTAATATCGTCGATATAGCATTCGAGTATTTTCTGTAAATGTTCACAGAAGATGGTGCTCATGGCCCACTAATAAGTGGCACCAACATTTTTGAGACTGAACGACATGACTGTGTACCAGTAGACTCCTAGAGGAGTGCAAAAAGATGTATATTTTTCATCTTCAGGGTTTATCCTAATCTGATTATATCCGGAGAATCCATTTATGAAAGACATTCGTTCGAACCTGCAAGTATTATCGATCATGACATCAGTGATTGGAAGAGAAAATTCATCCTTGGGACAAGCTGTGTTAAGGTTCCTGAAGTCAATGCAGACTCGGACCTTTCATGTTTTCTTCATAACCAGAACAATATTAGCCACCCAATTTGGATACTGTTCTTTCCTGACAAAGCTGCAAGCGATGAGCTTCTTGACTTCAGCTTCTATGGCATCCATCATATCAGGTCGGAACCGTTACTGCTATTGTTTGACTGGTCTAGCATTTGGCAGAATGTTGAGCTTGTGAGTAGTAATCTGAGGATCTAGTTCCGACATATCTTCATAGCTCCATGCGAATACGCTAATATATTCTCTAATGAACTGGATCATCTCTTGTTTATCTGCTTCCGGAAGACTTTTGCTGATAAAGATTGTCCTTGGAGAAGCTTCATCTCCGACGTCAATTTGGATTAGCTCGTCTTCAGTGGGTGGTTCACACTACTCGAAGCAAAGTTCCTATTGAGTATCCATCTGTTGTACCCAAGGTTCCTTCTCATAAGCCTCGGTAGGGTCATTATCATCCTCTAAGAATTCAATTGTCACCAAAATGGAAGATAGAGTTACTTGTTGGACATGTCCTATGCTGGTATCTGAATCCCATGACGAAGGGTCAGAAGAGTTAGACTGTTCTTCTTGATCAGACTCAAAAATATCTAGGGTTGAGATTGGCGTAGTGTAGCCTAACCCATGCTTTGTTTTGTTATAGTATTGCAACGACTTTCTTTTCGGGACAGGTATACGAATAAGAGTTCGCCTATCCTTACCACCATTGAGGCCGGATTTGAAGTTGTAGCCCATTTTCTGAATGATATTCTTGTATTATTGACAGTAACGTCATACTTGAATTCGTCCACTATCATCATTTTCAGATTTGCTACTGAATACAGCTCTTTGATTCAATTCTTTGCTGAAGAGGATAGGATGCTCATCTTTCTTCCGGAAGGGGATTAGAAAGAAGGAGTCTTGTACTGATTCAAGTGATACTTCATTTTGGAGAGGTTGAATCGCCCCTAAGGTAAGGGATTCGAAATTCTCCAGAATTTCTAAGTAGTATTGTGTGTAATAATTGATATCAATATACTGTAAAGGAGATGCTGCTTTATTGATATTTGCATCAACATTTACAACAGTGTTCTTAACCTTGGCTGATGACTTACAGAGGTTAATAATAAGAGGAGGAGAAGTAAGAGGCTTTTTACGACGAAGGTTGATAACAAGAGGCTCAGAAGAGGTGTGTTTCCTTTGTTCCATTTTTTCAGTAGTAGAAGGTTTAGCAGAAGGAGAGAGATTAATAGTCGGCATCTGGAAGGACGAGGGATGAGAAGTGCATCCCTTGACTACAATTATCGGGACATCGTCTGGATTATCTTTTTGATCTTCTTTGGTGTCCATAGCCAATACAACCTTCATGTATTCTGCTTCATACATCTTAGAGTCTGTATAATAGGCCTCGATATCTCGGAAGGGATTAAGATCAACAACTTTTTTCTTGACTTCTCCATTATCATCAATGTATTTAAAGCATTGATGGAGGGTTGATGGCATGATGTTATGTTCATGCAACCATGGTCTTCCTAACAATACATTATAGGAGATGTGATTAATTGTCGATCACATAGAATGTGACTTTTGTGCGAAGATTGCCAATTTGGACTCTAAGGTGGATCTTCCCTAACGGTTCACTTCTTCCTAAATTGAATCCAAGGATAGTCGTGATCATCGTGGAAAGACTATGGACTGGGATCTTTAGTGCATCCAACAGGGTCTTTGGCGTAATACTGAAGGCGGATCCAGGGTCGACTAGAATACGATCGACCTTCATTGTGTCGGCATACCCTGTAAAGTAAAGAGGTCGATCATGTCGATTGTCCTCCAGTAACATGTCATCTTGAGTGAAGGTGATATTAGGAATCAGTTCCATCACACTATGACAGTGAGAGCATGCCACAGGTTCTTCATCTGGTTTCTCGAGATGTGCCAGACAAGCGTCAGCTTGTATAAAAGCCTCACTTAATGTTTCTCAAGTTTCCCTCGAGAGACGCATGAGTTCAAAAATTGATAATCTTGTCGGAGTATTGGCTAGTTGAGCCAATATGTCAAAATTATATGGTTTTTCTAGTCCTTGCAATGGAGTTGTTTTCTTCATGTTTTTATCAAAGCAAACTGGTTGCTTGCCTTTATCAGCTATTGTCAGTTTAGAAGGACCCGAGTCAGTTGGTAGAGTTGATGTCGTAGGGACATCAGGAGCAGGAGAAGATGATGCCGGAGGAATATTAGATACAGGAGGAGGAGTGACAACATTCTCATGTCCTTCTGGGTAGTCTCTAAGATAGATCCTCCCAGACCAGGTACCAGCCATGGCTTCTTCTTCTGGAAAAGGTGAGAAAGAAACCATGTTACAGTTTTTTAGTCGTGTCTTGCTTTTGGATGATTTCTTCTTTTGGGGAAAATAATGATCTGTTCAGAATTCCAAGCCGACACGGGATTGATTGTCTTGAAGACATAGAAAAAGTGGTATCGGAGACCCTTTTCCATTATTTAAGCCAGAAGCTTTCTATAGGTTGTATTCCATCTTCATCATCAGTTTGCGGGACTGTTGACTATACCGATAGAATTCTGGTTGGTATTTGATCTTTGGCTTCGGTGGCATGGCCAGTGAAGAGGAAAGTGAAGTTGCCGCTAGAATGAACGTAGTGTTCAGAGGAGGAACATGACCATCCAGTGAAATAGATTCACTTGAAGTCATATGACACGACTTATATTTGGCCATCTTCTTTGACTTGGTAGAAGAAGTAGATGTCTTCGGTTCAAAGTCGGCTACCAAATCCGGATGAATCCACATGATTTTACCTTTGTTAGTTGATAAAGGTACCAAGCCATCACTTCTTGCTGGTGGAAGGTTGACAATCTCCAAAGTAGAATTTGGGATAGGGACAATGCCATCCTGTACCAGTTGATCAGAAATATCACTGAATTGCAGAGAGACGACATTGGCAGTCACCGTCTTCTCGTTTTGTGGAAGAGTGATTGCTTTTGCATTGATCAGCTCATGGATCTTTCTTTTGAGTACATAGTACACCGTGGTTGGATGTCCTAAGAACCTGTGATAAATATAATATTTGGGATTGTCAGTTTTACCTACTTCATCCAGCCGTTTAGCTTCGGGCAGTTGAAGTTTGTTACTCTTGATTAGACAATCAAATATGCTCAGGATGTCATCTTCATTAAAAGAATATTCTTCTTTGGGACGTGGTGCCCTCTGTGGAGGTGCCATTGTTATAGGTGTCGGCTGACTCACGTTGATAGTCAGGGTTTCTTTTCCTCTACGGTTGTTTTGACGACCCCTACTATTAGTAGCAGGATGCTCATCTTTGTCAAGGTTAGGCATCGGGATGCCTAGCTGCTTGAATTTATCAGCACTATTTTTGGCTGTCCTGACACTTACTATGAAGGAGCCCCAGTCTTGGATTTGTGTGGGTCCCGTCCACATGCGATTATAGGTAACAAATTGATTTGCATGTATCTATAGTTAATGCATCAGGAGTACCCAAAGGCATTTTGAGTGCTTCACGACAGAAGTGCTCTATGAAACGTTCAGCGGTTTCATTAGGCCTTTGTTTGATTTTAGTAAGGGCTAACATGGTCATGTCGTTTGTTCCTTCATAAAATTGTTCCAGGAACATCTATTTTAGTACTGTGAAGGATGTTATGTATCCATCTGACAAACTAGTCATAGGCAACACCTGCTAAATACCCGATGAATACTCTATTGAGTAGAGCATCGTTATGCTAAAGATGGTCAGTCATCATCTCGAAATGGTTGATGTACTGACTCGGTGATATGCTGCCGTCGAATAGCATTATGGTCGGCGGCTTATATTTGGGTGGAATTGGAACTTCCTTCCATTCAGCAAGATAGGGTTATTTGATCCCCAATTTATGCAAACTCTACTTTTTCTTGAAAGCTTCAAACTGATTTCATAGAAGATTGACTGCTTCCAGAGGGTCTCCCGGTGTTTGAGGAGCAGTAGACTGGTTTGATGGATTGAAAGGTGGAACCGCATGAAAAGTACTATTCCTAGCACCAGAATGACTTGAGGTAGCCTGAGCTGGTATAGTAGCATTGAGAGGGGATTGTACCCCTAAACCGGTGCTGATAGGTACAGATACTGCTGCGTGTTCTTGAGTCAAAATTGGATTCGCGATCGACGGAATAGCATGTTATGCCATAATCACGACATGCATCCATGTAACCATGTCAGCAATGGCTTTCAGGTTGGCCTCTAAAGTGGCAATCCTCTGCTCCTAACTGGCCAAACTAGAAGCATCTTGCTCTTCATTAGTAACGTAGGCAGATACTTCTCTGGCCACTGAAGATGAACTGATGGATAAGATAGTCCGATCAGAATCTTCACTATCGACATCGAAGTCAGGCAAAGTACTACCCCCAATATTAGGAGTAGGAAGATTCCTTTGACCGAGGAGTTTTTGGTTTCTTGCTCTTGTATTCTGGTACACACCCTCATCGGAGTCATAAATTCGATGAAGATATTGTTGACTATGATTGAGAGATGCGTTACGTCTTTGACATTTTCTACCCCCTAATACTACAAGATGTCATGTTGGCTGATTGACAGCAGTACTTGATTACTATCTCATGATGCTTATTACAGTGATGTTCCTGGTGTGGAATTATAGGTGTATGAGATGATCCTACATTCTTTCGCTTTTATACATGAATTTTGCGAAGATAAGTCACATTGACAGAAGAAAAAGAAGGTACATGTTTCCTAATTATGTTAGGAATATGGTTCCTATTTCTATGATTATGTGTCCCCTGAGTATACAAGGAAGTGCTGAGTTCATTGGCATAAGTGAGAGGATTCTTAGAAACCTTCACTGTGCATAATTTGGTAGTTGGTGCAGACTATGCTTGGTGTGCCATATAATTTGATGGAATAGGTTCTGTTCTGCGCTTGTTAAGATAAGCACGCATGTTAGTGTTATGCACCACCTGCTTGTCTGTTTGAGACACCATTAATTTCTCTGCTTTGACCTTGATATATACAGGGTAGGGAGATTCTGATTTTAGCCTGACTGGCGCTGGCCAGTTTGATGTGGAGTAGGCAAGATGCCATGTTGTTCTTCGCAAACTATTCCAGCACGTTTGGCGCTGCGTAGATGGGCGACAGGAAGTAAACTTTGAGCATAGTCTGTTTTCTTGGCATTGATTTGATTATCTTTGCTAAGAGAAATAGAGTTTCTACTCAGAAGTGTTCTAGCATCAATTGGCACAAAGGCGCAATCAGATGAGTTTTCCACTAAGCCCAGGACTGGAGAAGAATAAGGAGAGGCTACAGGGCGCTTTCCTTTCTTCTGCGTAGAGGCAGTGATGGGTATACTTTCCACCAAGTTTAGAACTGGGGAGGAGTGAGGAATAGCCATGTGGCACTTTTCTTTGTTCTGTGCAGAGGTAGTGATTGGTGCGCCTTCCACCAAGTTTAGAACTGAGAAAGAATAGGGAGTGGCCACAGAGCACTTTTCCTTGTTTTGTGCAAGAACAGTGATTGGCGCGCTTGTGGAATTTGGAGTCCGGATGGCGCAAGTCTTCCTGCCTTTGGAGACAACAGCATATGCGCGTTTGGCACCCCCAACGCCAATCATTGCTTCATAGGCTATTTGGTCGACTTGAACAACAAAATTCTTCTGCGTCGTGCCGACGACGCAATATTGCATTGAGTTGTCACTTTCTTATCAGAAGAGAAAGTCATCCCCAGCAGTCGCTATTTTGTTTGCAAGAACAAAAGTTTTCCAAGAAAATGTGCTACAAACTAAGAAATAAAGTACAAGAGTATAATTTGATTTCCGAGAAGCACAACTATACGAATCTGATCAAAAGACGATCACTTTATTCCTTGGACGATGCGATGTCGAAGAAGAAAGCCTCTTGAATGTGCTACAGCAAATTGGTCAGAAAATTATGATCATTAGTTATCCTTGTGAAGTGAATTTAAACTCTATTTATAGAGTTTTGAAATAACTGTCAGATAGTTAAACTGATTGGCGCACAGTGCAATTGGCGCACCATCACCTATTTGTGCGAACGGTTGGCTTAACTGCTTGAGACACACATCCTGTGAGAGAGATGTGCTTGGTCGTGGACAGTGTCACGTGCACGTTCTTCAAGATTAGTGGCATGTGCGCCACGTCATCTAACTGCTTCTGAATGACAAATGATCAAGTGGCGCCAATTGATGAGTGGCGCATACTGTAGATGAGCACTATCTATGATAAAGCGCTAGGTATTTGAATCTGTGTTGTTGATTACTTTGCGCCAACTCTGTATGGCGCATAGTAAACGACAAAGATTATAATAACGAGTCTGACCATTCTTCTCAAGCGCTGCGCACTCAGGATTCGAGAAGATTTTCCTCGGCTGACGTGTTGTCAGTCATGATGACAGCCGTTTAGTTTCTCCATGAAGATTGCCATGTGGCGGCCAGCGCCATATGGGGTTTGGCGCCATCTGATATGATGCGCCATCAATTCTCCAGCGCTATCTAACAAATATAGTTTGGCGCTATCTGTGAGTAGCGCATAGTAATATTTTAATAATTTTTTAGCTTCTATACTACATAGTCTTTATCATTTTACTGGAACTGTTATTAGAAATGTATCTCGTTCCAATTCTGACTGAATATATTTTTCAGACGACGCAGAGGACGAGTGTCCTACTTATTATGGCCCTTCGGATGTAGTAGGTATATATCGGGAGACTCTAATTCAGGAGGGCCTAGTCCCGGCCGATGAGACTTACTTAGCGACTCAGTAGACTAGATTTGTACTGGACTTTGTCTCCAGTTGACGACTCTTGGAATGTTTATTATTTAGAGACTGGTATTTGGGATTGTTAACTCTTAGACTATCTGGACTTGTATTATTTTTATGCTAGACTTTTCTGGATATTTTATATCTTGTTGTCTTTATCTTTTCGTACCAATTATCTTCCTTTTAGTTTTGTGATTAAGTATAATATATTGTCATTAATTGTCCTCTGTTTGGAGTTGACTATCTCGACAAGTTTTGATAATTATAATTGTTAGTCAGTTAGTTAGACCTAGATAGTGTTTACCGTCGATGCTGCGGCATAGGCTGGACGCAATCACGTACTCGTGCCCTTACACCGGGTGCGGGTCGTGACCCTCACTTATGGGTTAGCCGTACCTTTTTATTGTGGATAGCTATCTATGATGTGTCGTATTAACCCAAGCCATTCACATGTCGAAAAGTATTTCAAACACATTGTCTGTTTATTTGTACATGTTCATTGCTAGTTGTCTTGTTCATACATGTTCTTGCCAATAATTCTTGTACATATTTATTGCTTCCAGTTCATATACATGTTTTCTTTATTCTCTACTGCATCTCTACTTGATTAACTTATTTTGTATTAAGTTACATTATTGTAATAGGGTTGTACTTTGGTCCTTTCCTGTCTGGATCGTTGCAAGTGACTTGTTATTGGCACTATGGACATTTCTGGAGAGGAAGATATCTTGGAAGCCAACCGTAGATTTTAGATAGAACTTAAATTTACATATTTAGCGGGTTTGTTCCCGAATGTTATTTTAATATATTATTAGATTTGTAAATAAAATAGTTATTGCGAATGAGCAAATAGATGTGATTTTGTTATATTAAGATTGATATTGAGGTCTAGACAGCGTACTACCGCCGATACTGCGATGTAGGCTAGACTTGGCTACGTACTCGTATTCCGAAAAGCTGGTGCGGGTCGTGACATCGACCTTGACATATCTATCATAATTGCAGTCTTTGTTAATAAAAGGACAAGACTTGTTCGCGTGGCCCTAGCTACCACAAATTACAACTGACTGTTCTTGCTTGGCCTCGCTCATGTTATTGCTTTTTTTCCTTTATGGGTGCGGTCAACGCTTTTGAATGCACATATCTTCGCATCTACAATAACGCTCTCCTATATGTTGGTGTTTATTGAGATTGGTCTCTAGAAAATAGTCCCATATCCATGTGACAACTCCAAGTGTATACTTTAATATAAGATTATTCTTTTATTGACTTGTACACATGGGTAGTGGTAGTCCATGTGGTTGCTATACGGGGTGTCTTTCTAGAGAGCGATGTTCAAGACCTCCAAGCAATGTCTACATTTTCGTTACTCATTTCTTGGGAACTTATTTTAGGAGCTAGGCATCGAAGGGTCTAGCGACTCATACTCGAACGAAGGGCATAAAGTGGTGCTTTGACGGCGCACTTTGCACGTACGCATCAGGCGTAAGATGTTGCTCTTATGCGTCATTGCGTCACATGGGTTCAGAGCAAGTGCCACACAAATTTTTGCGTGGGCGTCCAATTGTGCTAGATTTTCATGTAGAGGTGCTCACATGAAAATTTGGCCTTCAAGGAAATTGCGTAATATGACTGTTTAAGTGGATTTTCTGTTGTAACCGCTCCTTATTGTGGGGATTTGTAGATAATGGTTAGTAACCTCCACTTATTTGTGGTAATTATCTCCAGATTAAGTGGGTGTCGACTATTAGGATTTGGCTAGTCTCTCTCACTCTCTCTCACCCCCACCCCCCCCACAAATTCTCTTCTTTTCCTTTTGAAAAGTAGATAAAATATATTGCTACGAGAGGAGAGTTAGCCTGTCAAAGCAGATACACGAAGTGATATGTTCGTCAGATTGTTAGTCAATCTGTTTGTCTAGTTCGTGATCCACAATGAGGGCTACAAGGAGCGTTCCAGAAGTTCATTTTCGAACTTGTTGGTTCCTGGGAGTAGATCGACGAAAATGGTCAAATTTTGCTTTGAGCAACGACGATCTTCTTCACACCAACGAGGAGGGTTTTTGTTTCCCTGTCATGCATCTTATATTTCAGTTTTGTCTCAGTTATGATTGTAGCAACTATTTGCAAAGTTTTAAATAGCTTTATATTTTCAGCAAATTGTTGTTGCGAGCTTTCTCTTTCAAAGAATCAGTTTGTAATTTCGTTGTAATCATCAAGGAGGGGTATTAATTTTGGTTTTTACGTACGTTTGTGTGATCTTTGTAACCCGACAATAACAACCTATGCACTAAAAACCCTGTAATACTCCTCTAACTACATCATAGTGCTGCCGTAACCCTAACATGTTGATGTGATCGAAACCAGTTGCTTGCGTCCTCTTATTACCCTTTATTACCAAAATTCATGTGTTTGGGCTCTACCGGATATTGTACCAATCTAAGGAAATGCATGACCATGAAAAAGAAAAGAAAAGAAAAACTCTTTAATGCAACATATAGGGGTGAGTAGTCCTTATATATATCTCAAAAATAAATTTGTTAAAATTTGAAGGTTCGACCAATTTGTTATTTGAGAATTGTGTCAAAGTTTAGGATTTTTTTTAAAGATTTGTTATTTAAATAGACCCAATTTGATAAAATGTGAAGGCCCGATCCACTTGCCAATGAGACGGAATTGACCAAAACTGAACCATTTTAATTCGGTTCGATTTTGTTCGGTTTTCATGAAATTTGTTCGATTTTCAAAATCAAGGTTTTCAATTTATTTGATTTTTTCAAAACTGCTTCCGTTTGAACCGAATCGAACCGACGCTCACCTTTTTCTCTTTTGTGATTTCCGACGTAATGTACGAGACTTTTGTGCACATTGTGTTGCATGTCATTTCCTCAATTTTTACACACCCATGTCTCTCTCGCAGTTCGATCCCGAGACCGTCCGCCTAGCCAAAAAGTTCTCTCTCTTTTCGCTTCCTCCAATTTTTCTCACACACACACCTCGCAACATATTGAAAAAAAGGGGAGAAATTCTTGAAAAGGAAATCCAGGAAATGTTGTGCATAATGATAATAACCATCCCGCCCCTGGTGGCCACAGCCGCATGAAATCGTAGATGGGCGTGGAAATTTTAATTTGGCACAGGCGACTCCAATGGTCCAACCCATGGGCATGTGGCGTGGCGTGGCGTGGCTGGCTGTTTTGTACGAAAATAAAAGGGCGAGAAACAATGAGGAGGGAGGGAGGCAGGCAGTCACTATTCCCTAACCTCCCCTCGACAGCGAAACCTTGGCCGTAACTGGAGAGCCCAATCCCATTTTAAAGGGGCTGATTCACTGACCGAAGCCTCTCACTTCCTCTCTATTCCTCCACTTCCGATTCCTTCCACTTCCACCTCCACTTCCAGATGCTAGCCCACTGCTCGCCTTCTACAAGTCCCCTCTTCCTCCGCCGGCGCCCCTCCAATGCCGTCCGATTACGATCGTACGGTCCTGCTCCTAGAGCGCGAGGTAAAAAGCGAACTCGAATCCTCCCTTTCTTGAATTAGTGGAAATGTTTCCAGAATTACTTACAAGGGACTAATGAAACACTGTAATTATGAAATTACATGGCTTATCAAGAAAAGAGAAATAAATATAGATTTTTTTTTTTGGACTTTCGTCCCACTTCTTAATATGAATTTCTACTTACATCACACTTTTTATGTTTATTAGACTTATATCCCACTTTTTCTCCGGACAACATTTTACACGACAAAAAAAATGTTTTTCGTGACAAAATGAATGTTTTCCATGATAAAAAATGGGATGTAAGTCTAATAAAAACAAAAAGTGGGATGTAAGTACAAGTTCATATTAATAAGTGGGACGAAAGTCAAAAATTTCCATAGATAAATAAATAAGAACTCTATTTGTAATTAGAGGATTTGTATTAGTTTATGATTCTAGACTTGTATCACTACTTACAGTGACTCCCTGGAATACTAGCAAGCCTGAAAAATTTTAGATACATTATGGGGATAACAAGAGCCACCCTCTCTCTCTCTCTCTCTATATATATATATATATATATATATATATATATATATATATATATATATATATATATATATATAATTTTCTAAAGTGAGTTCCAACAATTCGATCATGTCTACATCAAGCTCCGCAATATCGTCCGACACGACATGTTTCGGACAAGTTCATGCGGATTCGACAGCTATTTTGGTGTCCTATTATGTTTTGGAGTGTCTGTGGCGTGTTCAACACAACAAGCCGCATACATGACATGGATTTTTAGAGCATCCGTGTTTCTCAGGCCGTATTATATTGGGTTTGGCATGTCCAATCGGATACTCATGGATACTCATGTCCATCGATACCGGAAGTGTGGCTCTCTTTACAGTCAGTTTAATAAAGAAGAAACTATCAAAAAGGAGACGAGTATGAGAAAAAAAACAATGTAAACACGACAATCTAATCGTGCCGAAGATCAACATTGTAGAGCTATCTTGCACGAACACGAACAAGGTGACACACATTAAAAAAACTAGGACACGACACATTAAGGACACGATATATATATGTTTTACCTTTTATATTTGATTTTTAATTTTAAACAAAAACACAATAAAAATTAATATCCAACACGTATTCTGAGAGGGTCCGTATTTGATATGTGTCCATATTTAGAGAGTGTCTATGTCAGTTTTAGGTGAAAATATAAGGACACTTAAAAATGAGTGTCTAAGACATCTTCAAAGAGTGTTCGAGAGTGTTGGTATCCGATATCTGTCTGACACGTGTTTGTGCTACATTATCCTAGAGTGTGTGAACAAAATTCCTTGTCGACACAATCTAACCATTTTTATTTGTTAGTATAAATTCACATTGGTTGTACCGTTGTACGTTGTAATACTATTCCATTAAAAAATATCTATTGTGGTGATATTTGTCATTGGGGGGGGGGGGGGGGTAGCACTTTGCCCCAAAAAACTAGTAAAGTAAACAATAATATCTACTGCATGCGAATAATTCAACAATGTTGAATAACATTCCATTCAAAACTAACCAAAACAACAACAAAAATACAATAATACATGAGATTATGCCTAAACGTATCAAATATTTTTCTAGGTTTTAAAAATAATTTATTATAATTTTTTTTTTCTTCTGAAATCAAGAACTCCGAAATTTCCGATACTGATACTCACATGAAAGGTTGAAAACCAATTCAATATCGATATTGTGAACCTTGGCCTACATCTGTTGAAGTAGTAAAATATAACCTGGCGAGAAAGAAAGATTCCTATTTATATTCTCGTGTCTTGTCTATGTATCTACCACATGATAGGTCGAATGTGGTCTTTTTTGCCGGTGCTTACAATTTTTGCCTTGATCATTTTACGACAAATAGGATACCTTCACATGAAATACATACATAGGCCCAATACTTTTGAACACAAGAAAATTTGGAAATCAAGGATAGATATATGTCATAAATACAATTAAATATATGCAAGAACTATGTAAATAGCATGTATGGCTTAATTAGAATTAGATACATAAAACACTATATAGATATAATGTATTAGACATTAATAGTATATACAGCTGTGTATTGTTAGATGGTAACTTGTTCCAAAAATATTAGAACTTTCTATTATCTCTATCATCTTAGGCAGTAATACAAAATCGTTTTAATCTGTATTATTGGACCCTTTGGAACCTAGACATGGATCAAGCATGTTTAACACACATATTAGGAAGTTTCGTGTTGGATACTTGTCATGTCAGATATGATTATCTTGAATCGTGTCTTTGCAACCTAGTACGCATATAATGTGCACAAAGAAAATCTACTGTTTCAAAGTTCCAGGTTCACAGGTATACATCATGTGAAAATTGTGACTTGGTACTTTTTTTAGCATTATCTTAGCTTCGGTAACTGTTATTATTTGTTAAGTGTTATATTAGAGTTATGAGTTAATGGGCTTTAGTCCCACATTGCTTAGAATAATAGGAGAGGAGGCTAGCCTCTCCTATATATATGTAGTCTTTCATCAATAATAATCATCTCATTGTTTCCTTCTACATGGTATCAGAGCCAAATCCCTAGCCTCTCCACAAAGAAAAAAAAATCCTAGCCGCCTCCCCCCTCTCCTCCCCCAGCTGCTGCTGCCCCCCCCCCCCCGCCCGGCCTCATGTCAGCCCCTCCCTCGCCGCTGCTGCTCAACCCCCCCCCCGCTGCTGCTCAAGCCCCCCTGCCCCCCCGGCCTCCTATCAGCCCCCCTCCGATGCCTCCAAACCCTAACCCTAACCATCTCCTTTCATCAGCCGCCACCCACTCCCTCCAAACCCTAGTTTAGTCTAAAAAAATAAAATAAAATAAAAATTCATTGTTGGGATACTCAGAGGGGAAACATTTGGAGGAACCTCTGCCCATCAATGCTGGAAATTTGACAAAGAGCACATATAGTTTGTTGTGCATGAATATTTGTTTCTTTCCTTGATCTTCACACCAGGATCTATCAGAGGTTACCATGGGTTATCTCTCTGACCTGGCTTGTGATCCACACTCTCTGCTTTCTATGTGCGTATGTCGGTTCTGGCTCCGTTTTTAGCGCATTGGCCGAGTTGTTGTGTTTATCAAGTGAAAAGAACACATCGACAGTCGAATCTCTGACAAATGGGAGACTCTACGGCGAATAACAGTGCCACAGATACTAGTGTCGGCAACACACTAGCGGGCACTAGCACGGCGATTTCCTTCATTCGACTTATCGATCGACGGTTGGAAGGGCCAGAGGGCTACTCGACATGGAGAAAGAAGGTCGAGAAGACACTTCGAGAAATGCGGTTGTCCAAACATCTGACTGACAACCCTCCAGCAGACGATGATCCCATCTTTGAGCAATGGGAGACGGATGGCAGTCGACTGTTTACACAGTTGATGAACTCCATGAAACCATCGATGGAAGACATGGTTCAAAATACGGACTCCATGAAGGAGTTATGGGAAATGTTGGCGGCTGCGTTTGATCGTAAACGTGATTTGTCTCGTATATATGACTCGGTCGTTGGTGTGTACCGAGCAAATCAAGGAGACAAATCTCATAAAGATCATTTCCGGGCCTTCAAGGCTATGACGGATGAGATCGACCGTGTACTACCTTTTACGTCGGATATTAATGAAGCACGGGCTCAACGTGAGCAGCTTCATGTCATGGCTTATCTCGTCTCTCTCCGTCCTGATGCGGACTCTGCTCGTTCTCAGATTATTGCTGGATCTGATGTACCGTCCCTGTTGGAAGCCCACTATCGTGTCCTTCGGGCTGCCAAAGTCGTTGAGACAACTACGGCTGATACTCCTGCTGATCGTTCTGCTCTCGGGGCCGCTCGTACAAGATTTCGTGGTGGTCGTGGCGGCCTACGGGGTGGCCGTAATACTGGTCGTGATGGAGGACGGGGCAACGGCGGTCGTGATGGAGGAAAACCGCGCACATGCTTTAACTGTGGTCAGCTTGGCCATTTCTATTGGCAATACACTAAATCACCTGCTGCTAATATCACCACTCACGCCCCTGATGATGGTGTCCGATCTATTTAGATGACTTCGGACTCATATACATAGTTCCTTGATTTCCAGACTCAACGTCGTGGTGAAGCATTTACGTCTGGTTCTACAGCCGGATACTCAGCCGCGTGCATAGTGAAATCCAAGCAATGGATAATTGACTCTGGTGCATCCTCTCACATGACTGGTGACGCAGGTATGATACATGATTATGTACTTGTACGTCGTGCTTCTGGCATTATTGTTGCTAATAGAGGTTCCCTGACAGTCCGAGGTCATGGAAGTGCCAATCTTTCTTCCGGACTGTCACTCAATTCTGTACTGCTTACTCCTGGTAACCCGTTCAGTTTAATTTCTATTAATCAAATTACTCGTAAACAACATTGCTCGGTAACATTTTTTTTTCTGATGGTTATATTTTTCAGGACCTGAAAATTGGGAAGACCATCGGTAAGGGACATGTGGCTTGAGGCTTATATCTGTTTGACGCAACTCCTTCTGTTGTCTGTGCCAGCATGAAACTCGATCTTGTTGAGTTACATTGTCGGTTAGGCCATCCATCGTCCCAAGCTCTCCAGAAAATGTACCAATCTTTAGATATTCCCTCTTCTTTCATTGTGAGCCATGTAGTTTAGCTAAACATCATCGGGTTCCTTATCCGATGAGTCCAAATAAAATTGCTTTCGCTCCTTTTGAGTTGGTGCATTCTGATATTGGGGACCCTGTCCGATTGACTCTGTTATGGGTTTTAAGTACTTTGTTACTTTTGTCGATGATTACTCACGTGTCACTTTTGTTTATTTGATGAAAAATTGCTCTGAATTATTTAACATCTGGTGCAATTTTTATGCTGAAATAAAAACACAATTTGGTCTTCCAATCAAAATTTTTCGGAGTGACAATGGCCGTGAGTATTTATCACGTGATCTCGATAAACATCTGGCCCTCAATGGCATCATCTACCAAACCTCTTGTGCGTACACACCACAACAAAATGATGTAGCTGAACGCAAAAATCGTCATTTATTGGAAACAACACGTGCTCTTATGTCTCAAGCACGTACTCCCAAGCGCTTTTGGTCGGATGCGGTTCTTACTGCTTTTTATCTTATTAACCGCATGCCATCGTCTGTTTTCAATGGTAGCTTTCCATTTTCTAGGCTTTTTTCTGGACGAGAACCATTTCCTCTACCTCCCCGCATCTTTGGCTGCTTATGCTATATTCGGGATACCCGACCAACCCTTTCTAAATTAGATCCTAAAGAAATACAATGTATTTTTCTTGGATATCCTAAAGATCAGAAAGGGTATCGGTGTTTCTCTCCGTCTTAAAGCAATATTTTTTCACTCGAGATGTTACCTTTGTAGAATCAGAATTTCCACCATTCCCACAATCAACGGATCCAGCTCCTCTGGTCTATCCAGAAGAATTTTTTTTGTTATTTTCTCCTCAAACACAACAGCTTCCCGTACGAGTGCCCTCCCTTACCGAGCCAGTCTCCCAGGCAGATGGTCCACATACACCGATTCAGCCATTGCCGACATCATCCACAGAATCATCCTCCTCTGGTTCTACTAGCAGCTCCGGCTCCAATGAGTTGCCCCCATCTGTTCCACCAGCAGCTCCACCAGTTCCGCCAGCAGCTCCGGCAGTTCCGCCTCCAGAACGTCCTCGTCGTACCTGTCGTGATCATCCCTTGTATGTTAACAGCTACAAAGGACTTACCAGTCACACTCAGTCTCTAGTGGCTACTATTGATGGGATTCAGATCCCCAATACCGCTGAGGAGGGTCTCCGACATCCTGGTTGGCGTGCTGCTATGAATGAGGAGATGAAAGCTCTCCAGGAGAATCATACTTGGGACTTAGTCGACTTATCTACTGGTAAACATGCAGTTGGCTGCAAATGGGTGTTCACGATTAAGGTAAAATCGGACGGCACTCTTGATCGACTGAAGGCTCGTCTGGTGGCCAAAGGATACTCTCAAACCTATGGTGAGGATTACTTCGAGACATTCTCTCCTGTGGCCAAAATGACATCCGTTCGTGTCCTCATGGCCTTGGCCATTCGATATGATTGGCCGTTACTTCAGCTAGATATAAAGAATGCTTTTCTCCATGGAGATCTTGATGAAGAGGTATATGTGATGCAACCTCCCAGATTCGTTGCAAGGGAGGGTAAAGTGTGTCATCTGAGGAAGGCCCTCTATGGTCTGAAACAATCGCCTCGTGCATGATTTGGTCGATTTACGCATGTTGTTACTCAATTTGGCATGTGTCAATCAAAGAAGGACCATTCAATCTTCTATCGACACACATCTGCTGGAAGAATACTCCTTAGAGTCTATGTTGATGATATTGTAATCACGGGAGATGACAGCCAGGGTATTGCAAGCCTCAAGAAGTTTCTTGGAGAACAATTTTAAACCAAGGATATGGGATCCTTGAGCTATTTCTTGGACATTGAGGTCACACGGGGTAAGCGGAACATTGTAATATCTCAAAGAAAGTATGTGCTGGACATACTAAATGATGTAGGCATGATGCAAGCAAAGGGAGCAACCTCACCTATGGATCCAGGGGCGAAGTTACTTCCAGACGAAGGGGTCCTGATGACCAATCCAGATCAGTATCATCGAGTAGTTGGAAAACTCAACTACTTGGCGGTTATGACGCGTCCGGACATTTCTTTTGCAGTGAGTGTTGCAAGTGGATTTATGGCTTCTCCAAGAATTTCACACTGGCAGGCAGTTCTCAGAATTCTGTGTTATCTAGTAAAGAATCCAGGAAAAGGAATTCGAATGGAGAATAATGGACACACTCGCATTGAGTGTTTTACTGATGCTGACTGGGGAGCAAGCCTGACAGATAGACGGTCTACATCTGGCTACTCAGTATTTATTAATGGAAATCTAGTGTTATGGAAGAGCAAGAAACAAAGTGTGATAGCACGCTCAAGCTCAGAAGCAGAATATCGAGCTATTGCTCATGGCACGTCAGAGATATTATATATGAAGCATCTCCTACAAGAATTGGGAGAAGACGCAGGGTCTCAAGTGGCAGATCTATGGTGTGATAACCAGTCTGCTATTCACATTGACACCAACCCAGTATTTCATGAACGGACGAAGCTATTGAAATTGACATTCATTTTGTTCGTGATGAATATAAAAAAGGAGTGATAAAGTTTCAACATGTGAGGACCGGCGACCAGATAGCTGATATCTTCACAAAGCCTCTTATGGGTCATCGGGTTCAATTTTTATGTAACAAGCTGGGCATGATTGACATCTATGCTCCAGTTTGAGGGAGGGTGTTAAGTGTTATATTAGAGTTATGAGTTAATGGGCTTTAGTCCCACATTGCTTAGAATAATAGGAGAGGAGGCTAGCCTCTCCTATATATATGTAGTCTTTCATCAATAATAATCATCTCATTATTTCCTTCTACATTATTGAATGTCCAAAAGTTGCCACAATGATTTGAATAATGACAACTATCCTCAAGTTACTGGAATTAGTTTCTTGTGTTCTATAATTATCGTAGGTTGAAAGTCTACGCCAAAAAGTGTGCAAAAGCTCTAGCAGCGACAGGATTATTAATGGTGACATTTTGTGCTAATATGGTGTTTCTTTATCAGGAAATTGGATGTCCATGGAAAGAAGATCAGACAACAGTGTGATGCGTACTTCAGTCTTCCTAAACATTGTATCAGTTAATGGATCCTTGGTCAGAAATCATAACGAGGAGGACAACTTTTGCAAAAATGATTTCTCATGGAAAAGACACCTTTTGGCATTACCTTTAATAAGTGGAGAAGTAACTTATTTTACTTTCTTTTGAATTTTGATTATTTGTTGTTAGCTTTTATGAAAGTAAATGATGCTTGAGGTTGGACATAGTTATATTATTCTTAGATAACTTGTGTATCATTGAGTTAGTATGTAGGTTGCATAGACATGTACATAGATTTGGACATGATACAAATTCAAAATACGACAGTTTAACAAAATATTGGGATACACGTATGACATAGATACGGTTATATGTACACATGAAAACATATGTATATACATATTGTCTACATTATATCTGTATTCAAGCATCTTTAATCCTAGGTTGAAGTGGTGCTACTAATTGATACAACAACAACAACAACAACAACAACAACAAAGCCTTTATCCCAACATTTTTGGGCTCGTCTGTTTGAATCCTCTTCTTCCATTTGCCTTTGTTAAGGGTCATGTCCTCAGTAGCGCTAACAAAAATCATATCCATATTTAGCGCTTAAAATCATATTTCTAGGCCTACCTCTAGTCTTAGTGGCTCCATGAAATACTATATTATCGGCTCCTCCTTATGGGAGCATCTATTGGTTTGCATTGCACATGTTCCAACCACCTAAGACGATTTTATCTTATCTTGTCCTCAATTGGTTCCACCACTAACTTCCCACTGATAAACTCATTTCCTATCATATCCTTAATTGCCTCTCATCCATATTAGTATTCTCATTTATTATACACTAGTTTATTGGATACATTGTTTATTAATTGCCCAACACATTGATCCATAAAGCATGGCGGGTCTTATATAATTTTCGTATCAACTCCAGAGTTATCTTTCAATCATAAAGTACTCTAGAAGTACTTCTCTATTTCAACAATCCTGTTTTAATTCTATGCTTAACATCATTCTCAATCTCTGTGTCATGATGAATGGTTCATCCTAAATACCGAAAACTATCTATCCTACGTTTGATCTTTAATATTAACTATGTTCTCTGTGCTCATTGTTTATTACAATGGCGATCGGAGAAATAGTTGAGACTAAGAGAAGCCCACTCAAACCTAAAATCTTGAAATTTAGAATGTTAATATATATGATGTTTTCATGCAGTAGGTTATAGCCAGTGAATACTATTTGAATTAATGTTTGCAGGAACATGAAGGCTTTATTCACTATATAACTTTTATTATAACTGACACAGTAGTTTTGTTCAGTACATAATCAGTTTAGTATGATATTGACGCTATGTATTGTTCATAAATAGACATCATTTGGGTTATGGTCTGCAGCCTAATAAGAATACTGAATCATTCATATGCCATTTTAATAGGTCTGTAGAATCCAGGCACCATGTGCTAGAAGCAACAAGTGTCAATCCGGATCTTTGAATGAAAGAGCCACAAACATAATTATTTTTATATTTATAATTATATAGATGCACTTATATGAAATTTAGTATCGGTATGCAACCATTGGAGCTCATAGCTATTGGTATCCAGCTTCTTTGCACATAAATTCTACAATTATTTTGTTTGTTCTTCTTAGTCCTATATGATTTTTCATAAATGTAGGATTGCCAAATAAGAACTTCCCCACGGAGCATTTGGTTTGACAGCATATCCAGATTGACATGGTTGAGTACCATATGTTGGATCATGAGGACTATTCAGAATCTTCCATCATTTGCTCTCCAGGGCTCTGGAAACACATTCTTGCCTTTTGCGTGTGTATCAAGCTCTATCGGCAAACCTGTACCCCTTAAGTTGGATGTATCTTTCCCATCGCTTCAAGATATTAGATGGAGCCTCTCTCGCTTGTATTATTTATTCAACATGCAACTTGAAAGAAACATTGGCATGTAAGTCAGTTCATAGTAATTTTTTTTACTTAGTACCTGTTGGAGCTTGGCAATGTATTCCCTTCTCCTCTAATTACATAGTTGTTGTATCAGTTGAAACTTTTTTGTTGAACTTCTAAAACTACTTCTACTGGAATATGTGCAGAAATCATTGCTAGGAAGTAATTGCCATACTGCTTCACCTGCATGTTGCTAAAATGTTCATCTACTGCTCATTATAATGAATTTTAATTCCAACCAAATAGTAAATAGACACTTGCCTCAACCTTCCATATTCTCTCTTTGTGAATTACCTTTTTCGCTACTTCTCCAGTTTATTTTATGACATTCATATCTGTTTCCTTTCAAACCGAAATATCACATGTTCATTATAATAACATGCATGCATCCTCTCTTTCAACACTACTAATGCTATATTACATTTATTTGTGAAGCTATGTTACCTGGACTCGGGTATGGATACATATCCAAGAGCCGGTCTTTCAATCTCACAATTGAAGGACACGCTAAAAAGGATCCAAAATTTGGGATCGGGTACGGAAATACGACTATTAAAATAAATATATTTGTTAAATGAAGAGAACCCACATATTAAATGAAGATTTTGGAAAGGGAACTCCATTATAAATGCTGAACGAATTACGAAGAGACTACACCTGTCAACATCTCGACGCATCCAAACATGCCCCAATATTAATAGCTTCCATGCTCAACTGGATTGGGATTAGAAAATCTTCCATTGTAGCTTTGTGTACGTAACTTGACCTATAGATTCATTGAATGAACATAGACAAACAAAGTCAGATTTGAATGAAATGAATGAATGCATGCATGCAACCACTTTGACAATTTTTACAATTATTATAAAGTTGAGTAAGAGTCCCTTCAGCTTTTGCTTTTTCCAAATTTTTTTCTTTTCTGTTTGAATAAACGTGGAAGAAGGAAGAAGCAAATAGGAGAGAAGATCTCTTATTGGTGTAATATCATAATGGGAGGCAAAAGCCTTATTTATACAAACCAATGGAGGTGTAATACTAATCTCTAACCGATGTTGGACTAATATACAAAGTGAGAATCCAGCCCTTTAGTAATCCACGTTATAACACTTCCCCTTTGGATGACCACCATCTCTAAGCCTATTGCCTCATTAAAACCTTGCCAAGAAAACCCATTAGGACAAAACCTGTGCGAAAGAAAAATAGTAGAATCTTTAGGGTGACTTAGATAGATGTTGGACCTTAATGTTGCCTTATTAAAATCTTGTCAGGAAAAACAAAATGGAAAAAAAATCCATGACTAAGGAAAAAGAGTACAACACGTTATAATCCTTACAAAATGTATCTCCCCCTAAAAACAATCTCTCCCTAAAAACAATCACTCCCCCTGACGATGTCAATTCTGAACAGTCAGCTGATGAAGACGTCGCATTCCAATTCCATGAACTAGTTTCTAAAAAGTTTGACTTTGGCAACGATTTGGTGAACAAGTCTGCAAGATTATCACTTGAGCGAACTTGTTGACGTCAATATCAAAGTTCTTCTGAAGCTCATGAGTATAGAAAAACTTTGGTGAGATGTGCTTGGTCCTGTCTCCTTTAATGAATCCGCCTTGAATTTGTGCAATACATGTTGCATTATCCTCATGAATAACAGTTGGAGTATCTGTGATATGAGAAAGGTGACAGGAGCTACGAATGTGTTGAATCAGCGATCTCAGCCAAATACATTCTCTACTTGCTTCATGGAGAGCCAATATTTCTGAGTGATTTGAGGAGGTAGCAACCATTGTCTGTTTTGTTGAACGCCAAGAAATAGCTGCATTGCTATTAAGAAATACATATCCAGTTTGTGAATGACCTTTATGGGGATCAGATAAATAACCTGAATTTGCAAAGCCAACTAGATTCACGATGTCAGATAAACCACAGGTATAAAATAATCCCATGTCGGTAGTTCCACGAAGATATCTCATCACATGTTTAATGTCATTCCAATGTCTGCGAGTTAGCGTCGAACTATATCTGGCCAATAGATTGACAGAGAATGATATGTCTGACCTTGTACATTGTGATAGATACATTAATGTCCCAATGGCACTAAGATACGGTACTTCGGGTCCTAGCACCATTTCATTGTCGTCCTTAGGACGATATGGATCTTTATTGACATCTAAAGATCGAACCACCATTGGAGTGCTAAGGGGATGAGCTTTATCCATATTGAACTGTTTCAGTATATTTTCTGTGTATTTGGATTGATGCACTAAAATTCCATTAGTGCAATGCTCAATTTGTAATCCGAGATAATATTTCGTGTCTCCGAGATCTTTCATCTTGAACTCCTTTTTCAGATAGTTTGCAGTCTCATTGATTTCATGTCTTGTCCCAATCAAGTTTATATCATCGACATATACTGCAACTATAGCGAAACCCTCCGTAGATTTCTTTATGAAGACACATAGGCATATAGGATTATTCTCATATCCCTCCCTTTTCATATATTTACTAAGACGGTTGTACCACATCCTTCCGGATTATTTCAAACCGTACAATGAACGTCTTTGCTTTATGGAATGCATGTTCTTAGCTTTTGAGCTGTGTAGGTTAAATCTATCTGGGATTTTCATATAGATATCGCTATCTAAATCACCATATAGATAGGTTGTTACAACGTCCATAAGTCTCATATCCAGCTTTTTCTCAACTGTCAGACTTATCAAATAACGGAACGTTGTTGCATCCATTACGGGAGAATACGTCTCTTCGTAATCAATCTCGGGTCTCTGAGAAAATCCTTGTGCCACTAATCGTGCCTTAAATCGAGCGATTTTATTCTTTCCATTTCGCTTTCTTATAAACACCCACTTGTAACCCACTGGTCTAACATCTTTTAGTGTTTGTACTATAGGTCCGAACACTCCACGTTTATTAAGAGATCCAATTCTGCTTGAATAACATCCTTCCATTTTGGCCAATCTTTTCTTTGTCGACATTCATCGATGCTACGTGGTTCAGTGTCATCAATGCCCTTAGATATTTCAGTAGCTACTGAGAATGAGAATATCTCATCTATTGTTATATCTTTGCGATCCCATACCTCTCTTGTATACGTATAAAACATAACGATCTCTTTGCTTTTAGGTACCTGAGCCTCCTCTTTGGCTTGTGTCTTTTCTAAGACAATAATCTCTTCTGGGTTTTCAGATAGTATGGATCTGTCATTCATAACCTCTTCTTGAGCGTTATGTGTAACCTCCTTAAGAGCGTTACTTGAACATTTTCTCTTTATAGGGACTAAGTTCTTCGAACCTATAGGTCTACCACCAGGGGCGGATCCAGAAATTATAGCTGGGGTGGGCTACCAAAAATTTGGAGGGGCTAGAGGTGAATTAGCCATATAAAAAAAAATCAAAAACTAAGATTTACATGGTGAAAAAAGTAAAAAAAAAATGGGGTGGGCTCCAGCCCACCCCATGGTTCACTTGGATCCGTCCTTATCTACCACGCTTCTGGCGTACAGTAGATTCATTAGTGACTGCTATTTTTCCCTAAGAGGATATCAATTCGAGCTGGCGCATTTGTAGCGGGCACATGTGATTTAATCACTTTAGCTGCATCAGTAAATGTATCTGGCATTTGATTTGCAATCTCCTGTAGATGCAATATTCTTCGTACCTCAGTTTCACATTGAGTAGTACGAGGACCTAGATGAGACAGAGTGGGATTATCCTACGATAATTCATGCCGTTTATCTGTGGCGAATGGTTTCGTAAGAACATTCTTTTCTTTCTTATCTTCCCCTAACGGCAGAAATTTATTCTCATCAAAATGGCAGTCTGCGAATCTAGCAGTAAAAACATCATCAGTTAAAGGTTCCAAATATCTAATGATTGAAGGCGAATCAAAACCAATATAAATTCCTAAACGGCGCCGAGGTCCCATTTTAGAGCGCTGATGGGGGGGGGGAATAGGAACATAAATAGCACAACCAAATTTATGCAAATGAAAGATATTAGGTTGATGGCCCGTCACAAGTTGTGATGGTGAAAATTCAGGATGTACAGTTGGCCTAACAATGATTAACTTAGCAGCATGTAATATGGCATGTCCCCAAGCTAAAACGGGTAAGTTTGATTGCATGAGTAAAGGCCTTACTATGTGCTGAAAGCGCTTAATCAAGGACTCTGCTAAACCATTTTGGGTATGAACATGAGGGACAAAATGTTCAACTTCTATTCTTACGGAAGCACAATAATCATCAAAAGTACAGGAAGTGAACTCAGCTGCATTATCAAGTCGAATCGTTCTAACATGTTGGTCAGAAAAATGAGTCTTAAGTTTAATCAACTGAGAAAGTAGCTTGGAGAAGGCAAAATTTCTAGATGAGAGTAAGGAAACATTTGACCATCGACTAGAAGCATCTATTAGAACCATAAAATACCTGAAAGGTCCGCTAGCATGATCAATTGGTCCGCAAATATCACCTTGTATTCTCTGAAGGAATGGTGGTGATTCAAAAGCTATTTTGAGAAGTGAAGGTCTTGTAATGAGTTTACCATGTGAACAAGCTATACACAAATGTTCAGTAGGAAAAGAAAGACTTTGGTATGATAAATCAAACCCATTGGTATTGTTGATAATCTTTCTCAACATAGTTAATTCTGTATGACCCAATCTGTCATGCCAAAGGATTAGATTCCTTGGATCCTTTAGCCTTTTGCTAGTGATGGGGTGAGATTCTACTACATTCAGAGTTGTTTAATATAGCACCGAGGAGATTAACTTACACTTTTCTAATGTGAGCTTATTGCTTCCAACATTAGAGGTGATACAAAGATACTCTTTGTTATTATCGTTCTTGGTTTCAACATGAAATCCGTTCATTCGAATATCTCTAAAGCTGAGTAGATTTCTATTAGATCTACTGGAGAATAATGCATTTCGAATGACTAAATGTTTTCCATTTGGCAACACAACATCGACCTTACCATAACCTTCTATAATTTGCACAGGTCCAACATTGATGGTCACCTTGGCAGTGTTTGAGGCATATGTTGTGAAAAACTTTCTAGTTTTTAATATAGTGAGTTGTTACACTATCTATCAAGCATATGCCATCATCATTGTCCATATCTTTCAAAGATAAACAAAAACAAATAATATATTACTATGCTACTAAATATTTAAACTTGGCATATTGCCAATTATTACAACTTGATCTAAATCTAAATAAAACTTCTTCAAAAAAAGTAAACTACCTAGACTATTGATCATAGAATGACCAATTTATTCAAAGTGAAAAGTAAATAAACTTAGATAAGCATACAATAACTATTCAATGACTTCGCCTATCATGGCGTTGAACTGGTCTTCCGAAATTGTGTTTCCATCCCTATCTTGGAGGAAATCATTAAAATTCATGTGTGTTGTATTCTCTATGAGGTTAGTCTCCACATCCTTTGAGGCTTCATACTCGTCCACTTTCTTTTGTGAGGTGCGACAGTTTTGCATCCAATTACCAGCTCTTCCATAACGTTTGCAAATATCAGTTGGAGCAGCTGGATTGGAAATTTGTGAATTGTTTCTTCGAGGATTAAATCCCTTATTTTTGAACTGTGTATCGTTTCTTGGACCTGGATTGTAGCCATTTCTTTGGCTTCCACGACGTCCATGCCCTCTACCTCAGTGATTTTCTCGGCCCCTAATACTTTGCCGAGCACTAGTCGCATTCACTTCAGTTGGAATTGGTGCAGACACAGTTGGTCTACTAGTGTGGTTTCTGATCAATAACTCATTGTTTTTCTCGGCCACGAGTAAAACAACAATGAGATCGGAATACTTCTTAAAATTCTGCTCCTTATACATCTGTTGTAGGGTCATATTAGTCGCATGAAATGTGGTGAATGTTTTCTCTAGCATGGAATGCTGTCACTTCTTCACCACATAACTTCAATTGTGAAGTAATCCTGAACATAGCTGAATTATAGGCTGCAATTGTCTTATAATCTTGGAAACGTAAATTGAGCCATTCATGGAGTGCACTTGGTAGTATGACCATTTTCTGGTGATCATCTCTCTCAGCTAGAGAATTCCATAGCACCAGGGGGACCTTGACCGTTAAGTACTCAGACTTGAGATCATCATGAATATGATGTCTTAGAAAAATTAAAGCCTTCACTTTATCTTGTGCAGATATTGGCTTATCAGCCACAATTGTGTCACCTAAGCTTTTGGCTTGAAGGTGCAATTCAGCATCCAATCTCCAGTTGAGAAAGTTTTGGCCTTCTAAGTTTAGAGCATTGAAATCATGCTTTGTGAGGCTCGACATATTGCTGTATAAGATCAATAATAACAAATTAACATAATAACTTGGTAAATCACCAAACAATTCATGTTCATGGTGTATGCTTCAAACAATGTTGTTGCAGAAGTCTATTTATACCAAACAAATCTTGTTCATGGTATGTTTCAAACAATGATGTTCCAGAAGTCGTAGGTAAATACCAAACACTAGATGTTCATGGTATGCTTCGAACAATAATGTTCCAGAAGTCTTATATATATATAGACCAAACAATTCATGTTCATGGTCATCAGATCTCTGATGGTTTTGTCTGAATGTATTAACATATATACAAAAGAAATAAATAAATAAAGAATAACTCCAGTATTCTCTCTAAAAGATCTATATGCGATCAACATCGGAGTGCTATCGGAGTTAACTAAAAGAAGTAAGATGTATGGATAAAAATTATTCTTTTTGTCCTAGCGGTATGCCAAGAGATGTATAAACATCAACATCAGGCTGGGTCTAGGGTATGCATATGCAGAATAAATAAACATAAATAACCATACCTATTACCAAAGGAGAGAATCCGCAAATGGTGGCTTCACTGGGATGCTCTCGCTTATTTTCTCCCGTTAGAACTTCGTGCTGATAACGTTTTTGAATAAACGTGGAAGAAGGAAGAAGAAAATAGGAGAGAAGATCTCTTATTTGTGTAATCTCATAGTGGGAGGCAAAGACCTTATTTATACAAATCAATGGAGATGTAATACTAATCTCTAATCGATGTGGGACTAATATACAAAGTGGGAATCCAACCCTTTAGTAACCCACGTTATAACATTTTCCATAAATGAGACAATTATTCCCAAGATACAATTGTCTAGGTGGAGCTCTACTACTCCCAAGGTGAAAAATACTAATAATGGTAACTATATAATAAAGCGTGGAGGATCTACTACTCATGTTTACCTTCTTCTTCTTCTAATTTGTGCAGCATCATCAAATTATAAAAAAATAGGTAAGCATAAAGCTCCTATAATTTTTTCTTCTTCATCTACCATGTCCGATTGTCATCATGGAGGATCGATCCGGATCCCGTACCCGTACCCATACCCTTGTCTTATTGGGTCGACACGGGTACTTTGCCTTAAAGTGACGAGTCCGGATAACATAGATTGGAAGCATTAAGCATAGTATTGATAACCTTGTGGTTCACCTCATAGTAAGTGGACTTTAGGTATCACAAATACACTAGAGCAACATACTTATTGCTTTTATCGTTAATTGATAGCCAAGCTATGTAACTGATGATGACTTGACAGATATTCTTTTAATTATTTGCTAGCCTTTCTAGAACTGGACAGAGAGTCCATGCATTTTGTTTCTTCTTGAAGCCAAATAGTTAGTTTATTCTAGGTTTCCAGTTGTCTACAAGATACTTGATTGCATTTATCTTCTATAATGCTCCTAACTTGAAGCTCATTTATGATTTTAGGAAATTTCATTTAAGTTATATGTACTAGGTTGTATTACAGTTGGTGACATAGTTACATGGTACACGTAAACCCCCATCGAACAGTGTTCCAGGTCCGTGCGTTCCGGTTCAGGGTGCATTTCCAATATGGGTCCCTATGCTGCTCAATCCTGATCGCTACATTTAGCGATGCGAATCAATCGCTGTCTCACTATAAATTTGCTTTATAAGAGATTTTTTCAATGCAAATAAAAGATGGAATTATTTTGAGATTTCTTGTCGGTTGGGGTTCCATAGCTACGTATTTCTTATGAACTTTGACTTTGTAGTTCGACACCATTGTTGTTTCTTCATTGAAAAAAATCTCTTATAAAGCCACCACTCCCTTTTGCAAGTTATTCATGCAAAGAACAGAATGATATTTTGTGATGCTTTTGTCATTTTGTATGAAGATTCAAAGTCGTTTCTCATTCTATTTTATTTTATTTATGGTTTGCTTACGTGTTTTGATTTGCCACTATTGATTTGTTACCATTGTATCATTTTATTCGGAATGGTGTATTTCAAATTGATGTATGACTAATAAAAGTCAAATTTTAGATCTTATTGAATGAAGTAAAGTAATGAGTTTGAATTTTTATGTTATATAAAATATTTTATTTCCGCATATGATACAATTATCTAATCAAATTTGAACAAGTAAATAGTATTGTCCCAATTAGGATTTTAATGTGTACCGCGATCCGAATTGGCGAACCAACTCACCCTACCCCTTCAACTACTGAAAATAAATACAAGTAGCGAACCCTTGTTCCCGTACCCGTACCATAACTAAAGACATACAACGTTCCAGGTTACAATGGTTGGTGCTGATGCTGTAAGAATATTAATCCGTCTGTCCTATAATAAGGTATGCCCTGCTCGACTTCTATCAGTTAAATGCTGAATAAAAATAATATCTCAATGTTTCATTTTGAGGCCAGACTTAAAGGTTTATATGGTTTAGAAGTACGATTGTGAAGCAAAGTTATATTCTACTTAATTCTCTCCTTATGAAGTCTTATGTTTTTTTTTTGCAGTTTAATTGGATCATTTTATTGTATTTGTGCAACTGGTTTTACATAATTGTAGATAGAGTTCCATCATACTTGTATCTCTCAAAGTTATATTCTACCTAATTCTCTCCTTACGAAGTCTTATGTTTTTTTGCAGTTTAATTGGATCATTTTATTGTATTTGTGCAACTGGTTTTACATAATTGTAGATAGAGTTCCATCATACTTGTATCTCTTCAAAATCACTCACTTGGATACCTTGGTCCTTATTTGTTTGTTTTTGTTATATGACATGCAACACACATCACATTTGTCATAGTTACAGGTTCATATGTCTGGAATAAGGGATGTCATGCTATTATTGTGGCACTTTACTGAATACCATTATTTGATGCATAATTGCAGGTTTCTTCTTGCATTATTTGCTGCATGTTTCTCTTTCGTCGTAGTTGGAGGTTTGTTATTCTACAAGTTTAGGTAACATTCTACAAAGTAACCTTCAATATTTTACTTCCTCTTATGGTATTTATGGTTTTGGTATGCATGCATAATGCCTTCGTTGCATGGACATGACATGGGATACGAGACACGACGTGGCACAAACACGGCGACGCACATTTTTCTAAAAAAATAGGACACGACATATTAAGGATACACTATTTGTATATATAACATTGTAACCATAAATATTAGATAATTGAATATCTTCGTCTTTGAGAAATAGGTAGTTGCTTTATATGAAATTAAAATGCCACAACAAAAATGCTTTAAGTTTTATCTTTTATATTTGATTTTTATCCTTGTTTTGAACAAAAAAGCTATAGAAGGTCTCATGCACGTCCTTATTCGGATTTTCTTCGTGCCCGATTTGAAATGAAAATATGACACATAATGACACGTATCCTTATTCAGAGTGCCTTGCTCGATTTCAAATGCAAATACGATGACACGTAAACTGAGTGTCCGACAGGTGTCAGAAGAGTTTCCGAGAGTGTCGGTGTTCTATACGTGTCTGACTCCTGGAACATGCTGTGTTTGTCATTTACTTTGATCTTAATCTCCCTTAATGATGTTTATGATGATTTCTTACCATGGTATGGTGCATAATGTGCTGATAAATGATTAGTAGCGCCTGTTCTGTGCGCCAAATGAGAATCTCAGGATTTATCTAAAATTTATTTCCATTTTCTGTTGCTGTGTATCGTCCTACAATATGATAGATCTTGAAACTAATGCTAAGTTTTACTTTATTGCTCCTATTTTATTCTTTTTTTCCTAGTGGAACATGTGAGGTTGTCCATTTTTGGAAAATTTGCCATGAGGTTAACTGAAGAAGCCAAACAACTAACAGAACTAGCTGAATATCGTATGAATGTGGACAAATAGCGTTATCTTCATGACTAGCATACTTAACAATCTGATGTAAAAGTTAATTGTATAAAATAGAGAATGGAATGTAATAGATGCAAATGCGGGCTTATGTGATAACGAGCCCATGAGAAAACAAATGCATAATCACTCTAGACTGCGAAGAGAGAGAGTTTGGTGCACAACATACAGAGGAAACCAATACTGGATTTGAAGAGGTCTTATAGTGACTGACAGACAACTTTCAATTGGATACACATTTTCAATAGAGTAAAGAAACACCCTTGGAGCTTCTTCGAGGAAATCTTTCCTTGCAGTTAGAATGATTCTCAGAGCTTCAGATTTGATTTGACAATAAGATTTGTTACACATATCTGAGTTAATTTCTGACGCTTTCAAGTATAGTTTTTCTTTTGTGAAATGCTCGAGACATAGTACACAAGTAGTGTTTTAAAGAAATTTCTTTGCCTTTAGAGGAACAATTTTTGCTCTCATAACCATTTACTTCTGAAATCTTGTACCTCTTCTGGATTTGTAGGAGGGTGATATTCTTTGGTAGTTATATGCCATAGCAACCAATTTGAAAGGTGTTTCAGCTGTACAAATATGACTTGATATTACAAATATTTGAGTATTAATTTGATCGTATGTTATTTATCATGTTTAGATTATGTTTGTATAATTGTTGACAATGTGATAAAGTTCCAAGAGTAGTAATGGATTTCGTACTGTTATGAGATGACTTAGACAAGATACAAATGCCTTAACCTCTATACTAAATATATGTTTATGGCCATAGGTTCACCAAGAGGCACATTGGCGAAACTGGATAGTTTGATGTGCTCTGTGTTGAACTCATGCGATGAGTGCAATATGTCTCATAAGTTGCTGATGTAATTGACAATGTAGCGAGAGTAATGGTGCTAAGTTAGTTGAACGAGTTCACTGAATGACACCAACAATGATTTCCTAATGGATTAAGTATGATAACGTCAATAGATGTATCATTCATATTAGTTGGCATTTGGCAAGTTGTCTTCGGACATGAGGCCATTATGGTATCTTATGAGCACCCACTCTTTAACTATATACCTTTAGCAAACTCAAAGTTGCGACACTCATAAATTGGGTGTGATGAATCATTCATGAAGATAGTATATGACCCGTAAAGAATTTATCACTCCTATCATATGATTAGGAGAGTAATGTACTATGTGGTCTGATGTGAATTCTTGTGCAAGGTGATGGATGAGTAAGGAAGTCCTACGCGCTATACACAAGCATTAACATACGTGATCGAGACACATAGCTACTAAGACTTGACATTACCCGTGTCATACGTCTAGTCGGGATGTAGTAAGACAAAAAGATTGAATTGCACGACAACTGAACATGAAAAGGTTCCTGAGTGAATGCCGCTAACATTCTCATACCATATGGGTGCCTTGACATATTGCTAGATGGCAATCTTGGTCAGTTGAGAAATTTTTTCACAAAAACAATTATGATATTGGACACATGGAGGCAAAACATGACTAATTGGCATGTCATGTCATCGGTATACTGCTGGCATACTGGTGCACTGATACTTGGTGTGTGTCGGGTCAGTTTTGACCCAATTGCGGCTATCTTGGTATTGAGTCTAATGGATGACGCACACAAGAGTTGGTTGACTATGTAGGACATGCTAAGGTTCGAGTTGGGTCTAATGATGATTGACCCATGACCGATTAACTTGTTCAACTGAATCAACATATGCTAATATACAACTTGGTTAATGTTGACTTAGTCAAATTCTAATGATGCAATCATAATTCAGAATTAGGATTGTATTTAGAGAGTTCTAGAAGAGTCTAGAATCACATAGAAAGATTTAAATTAAATTTAGGATTGACTTGGAATAAGGATTCATGATCATATCTAAATTAGGACACGAGTATTTATCAAGCTACCCTTGTCAAAGGGCTCTATATATGCCATAGGACTTGCTAAAATCATAAGTTTTATTTGTTATATTCATGCAAAAGCTCCAACAAATAAAACCCTATTTCCCTCTGCATTCTCAAATTACGAGCCAGATTTTTGGCTAAATGCTTCACACTGGCACACCGACAGCATATCGCTGTACACCGGTGCAGATGCTTCCAGCATAATAAGGGCAGCCACGAGAATACAAAGAGTTGTATTTTGGTGCAATGTTCGATGAGTACTTCAAGACAACGTAGGTTCGTAATTTAGGTATCAACGAAGGTCTTCATTGCTTTGACCATCCTCTTATCGATGCCCTTATGTGGATTACCATTAGAGATCGGACAATTGTGCGATTAAAGCATCTTTTAGGTATATTGATAAACCCTATAATCTAAAGTAGATTAGATTATTAGATTAATTAGATTAATCTTAATCACAACGTGTATGTAATTTCTTTGCTGATAATAACACGTGGACGACACACACTTAGTTATCATATCAAGATCGTAGTGGTATGCGATAGATCATACAGTAATAATACATATTGAATTGAAGGTCGATTGTGACTCATGAGATAGTGTGGTGATCATGATTCGTGGATATATTCTTAGATCTACCATAAACCTAGATCGATTCTTAGATCGTTCGAAGAAAACAACGTGCGGTCATATGTGCGAAGGGTTTTGCATAAGACAAATCGGCGCATTAAATGCGTGGTACAAACACGAAAGAGTTTTTGTCGGATGATCTAACGTTGTGTATCATCCGCCACCATTACGTACAGTTTTCTTACATCCTTATAATGATTGATTTAATAGTTGAAACGAGTAAACTGTATAAGATCATTAATAATCAAGTTTCTAGTATTGCTAGTTTATATAATTATCTAACTGACGTTAAAATAATCTTGTTCCATATAACTAATAATGTACTTCATTAAAATATTATAAGTGTTGAAGAAAGAGTTTAACGACTATAGAAGAATAGAGAGAATAATGGGATGCTGGATTGAGGTCTCCTGGTAAATTAATTCATGTGGCATTACACGAGACTGCCTAATAAAGAAATAGGTAGACACATAATCCTCTCTTACCATCACCTACAAATCGGAGCATAGATGTCGAGCTAGTCCACTGTGGAGACGAATTGTATGAAGGAAGTTCGAGAAAGTGCCTTGGTGGAGACGAATTGTATGCACAAAGTTCGAGAAAGTGCCTTGGTAGAGATATCGACCAATCGTTAGTAGTGGGAACACAATGAAGAAGAATCTATTGAAGCTTGACTTTATCCAAGATGAAATGACAATCAACTTCAACATGTTCGGTGTGCTTATGGAAAACTGGATTCTCAACAATGTGAAAAGCAAATTTGTTGTGTGTGAAGTAGCTGGTGATGTGAAGTAAACACTAAGACCGGACATAAGATTTAAGCTAAGTTAGTTCAGAAACAACATCTATAGTGATGATATTGTTGATTTCAAAGGAGAGGTGTGGACGGGTTACAATATGATAGATAAGTTTCTCAAAGAGACAACAATGCATTCCGGGATCTTGGAGAAGTAAATCAGAAGATCATCTAATGCTCGAAAGACATGTTTTAATCCATAGTTGCTTTGTCAGCCGACATCCAAGAGTGCTCGAAAGACAAATATTTTAACCCATAGGTGCTTTGTCGGCTGATATCCAAGAAGATAGTTCCCGCCAACCGATCTAGGTCATACTTTGTTTTGAGAAAGAAGGAACGTTCCTAGCTAATTCAAACAAATAAAGTACTATAGGCGACATAAGTCCTTAGCACAATTAATGGCTTTAACTTTGAAGATTCCAAGAGTCTTCCTCAACAATAATGATTTCAACCATCTAGACTAGAACTGTGCCTGGGGTGAATGAAGTAAAAAAAGAAGGATCGACCGCACTTCGGACGAAACCTATTTACTAGGCAACTTGGTTTAACTTGTCAAATGAAGTCCTAGGAGACTGCTTGAGGTTATATATAGACTTGCGAGATGACAAACTAGGTGCTCCCTTCGTCTCTCGTACACTTATAATCTAGAGGTTGCTGAATGTAAATTATCTCAAAAAGATCTCCATTGAGAGAGCATTCTTGATGTCTAGTTGATATAACAAGTACCTACGGTTGCAGTTGTAGTTGATAACCAAAGATAGTAGAACCTAAACAATATCCAATTTAGCAATTAGAGAAAGTTTTCTTTTCAGGTGCAGTTGATAGCTACATAGTTAAGACATAATCGCAACTAAATACCCTTAACTATCCCATTTTTGCAGCTTTATACCATTTACTTTCATATTAAAACATTAAGAAGCCTTAACTATTGTGGAGTTGCAAGTTGATACCCTCCGTTAGTTAGCAATCAACTTTTTCGTCCCAACTCATAAAATTATTTTTTTTGGAACCAAAATACCCATGTTGATCTATTAAAAATAGTGGAAACCCATATTCTTAATCCAAATTGTTACTTACTAGGTGATGCCTTGGCCCATTTTTTCGTCATGTTTTTGAAATTTCTTTCTACTCTATTTTCTTTCTCCCAATTAATAGAAAAGGAGAGAATAAGGGAGTGAGATGATTGAAGCATTTTATATTACTTTGGCTTGATTGCAAGATTGTTGTTAGTCCAATGATTAAATAGAGTTTTTGATTATGATTAATCGATTTAGTATTATGAAGTCACTAATGATCATACAGTAACTGTAGTATTTATACTTAAACTTGGCATAATTGTAATGTGCATTAATGATATCTACTTTTGCTACTATGTGTATTGCTTTGTTCGTTTAACATATATTTGCATAAACAATAAACAAGATCGACCATGGACATATGCAATAAAGAAATCATGATGGGCCAAAGACCAAGACATGCTAGCTCGAAGATTTATTTGAACCGTCCACGACATCTCCAGGGCCACACACTGGGGGTCCCGTTGTCCGGTCAGCAAACGAGGGTCGAGAGGATAACCCCCCCTGATGGGGTTCGGGGGCGAAGCCCCCCCGATAGCTAATCAAATTTTCAGATTTGGTTAGATTCGGACATTGCCACCAGGAGAAAATGACATCATTCTAAGTTTCTAACAAAGGAAGAAGCTAAGCCATTAAGACATCTCAGTATAATCTTTCTTTATTTTTGTATCTTTAGGAATATTTGTAACTCAATAGAAAAATATAAAATGAAAGCTAAACAAAAAACTCTTGTCAAATATCCAATTCCTGAAACTGGGAGTATACCGGCGATACATTGGTAAACCCAGTTTTCAGACAGAACCTCCAAGCATGAGCCAAAGCCTTCAGACCGTCGGTATACCGTGGTATACCGACTGGGTGACTGTTGTTCAGCAATGATCGCTGCAATAGATTTAAAACTAGTCGTTTTATAAACGTTACTATGCAGTGCGGTATATCATCAAAATACCGTCTGCAAAGTAACGACTCTATTGTTGGAGGCTGTTTTATAAGCTATATAAGAACCCTTTTGCCTTCATTTGTCTCCACTTCTTTGGGCCATAAATTTTCTACCATATACAAACCTCTCCACATATACAAGAGCTTTCATTTGCTATATCTATTTGAGATGGAGTTTATTGAGTTATAAAGTGCGATCTTCAAATTCGTGTGAGATAATCACAACCATATTCTTGTAAGAGGTTGAAGTCTGCAAGTCTTCGTATCAAAGCTTGTGTATAAGTCAGCGAACCTTCGGATCAAAGCTTGTGTGTAAGTATTCGATGAGGCTTTCGGATTAAAACTCGCATATGTAACTATTTGTTATAATAGTGGATTAAAGACGAGAGAGTGTTTCGGGACTGGAGTACCTCACGGAGGATACCAGGATACATCGGGTGTCGATGTTCTTGTTTTATTTCTAGCACTTATTTTAAATCACATTAGCATTCATAATTGTGCTTAATTATTAGTTAAACCCTATGCACCTCCCCCTAGGGTGCTTTCAATTGTATGTTATTTTGACCAATACTTAAGTATTGTTGAATCACCGTGCACAAATCCAAGTTTGAAATCTCTTTTTTGGTGTGTGTGTGTGCGCACGTCACCAAGAAACACTTGCCGAGTCGTCAACACTTGATATAAACTGTTTAAAGCCATAAAGGGAAGATTCTAATCCATAGCATGGAACAACTTAGGCTAGCATTTATGTTTGGACAACGTTAATTGAAGTCAGAATGGTGGTACTCCTTTTGAAGACTGAATTAAAATAGTCGAAAAATGAGATATAAGTCGCAGTTCCTATAATTCCAACACCTGGTATATGTTCCGCATGCGGCTTATGCAAATGAGGAATTCCAACTCCATGTGGAGTTGGAATTGGCATTGTCTTCCAAATTTGTGAACCATTCTCCACCCTTCTATAGAAAGTAGAGAATTAGCATCGTTCCAATTACACTTCCATCCAACAAGTGTTGAAACAAATTTGAAGACTTTAATCATCTGAAACAAGCATTGTCAATTGGAACTATGGTTCCATGATGCTCAGAGTTAGATGCTCCAATAAATATATGCAAGCAGTCAAACAAGTCCTACTGAATTTGATGCAGTGAGATAAAATAAAACTACAACATTTTAGTTTCAACCATAATATTCGATGACAACATAGCACTGCTAATTTGGGTATTCCGGTATACGAGTGGTACACTAAGCAGTGTACCACCATCAAATACACTGACAGTGTACCAGCAGTACACTGGCAATGTACCAGCAGTATACTGGTGCATACCCAAATACTTGTTGGAATAATTTGGGTAATCCGATAAACTAGTGATACACTGTCACTGTACCACCGTTATACTGAGGGTATTAACTGGCATAACTTTTGATAGTTGAGGGTATTACATTGTATAACTTAAAATAACCGAGATTATATTTCTACATGAGTTATGGTAGTTGAGGGTATTAACTTGCATAATGTTTTTGGAAATATTCACAATTTTTTGTAGCGTTGAACTGTTTAAACACAAATAGGCAACATTCAACATTCAACAAAGCCACACAATTTTTCACCATCCAACATTCAATAGTTTCATATATGGGCAAAATATACTTAAAATCTACACATCCAAAATTTAATTGTTTTATATGAAGCCAAAATTTAGGTAAAATCTGCACAATATAGCCATTACATATTAATGTCCTACATACTAATGTAACAACAACATTTTCATGCAAAATTTCCTTGAGTGGAAGTGCCACATTACCCAAAAGTAACTTCCACTTCGCAAGTCATTGCATCCATCTGACTTTCCTAAAAAATAAAATTATGTCAGTGAAATCTAAAGTTTAGACTTTAGATTACATAGTTTGCAATATTGGCCGACCGATCCTATACATTCGATATCGATACGTTTTGGCATGTCCCAATCCGATATCCACCAATACCCGATACTGACAGATACCAACATTAGGGGTCTCTTTTTCGGTCAATTCCACAAAGAAAATTGAACGAAAAAGACCAATCAACAAAGGTGTAGAAGTATAGTAAGTTTGTAAAAACATGTAAAAGAAGAAAACTTATCTATCGCATGTAAACTAATCAGCACTGGTGACTACTATTTTATTCAATTTCCAAACTACTAAGAAACAAACTGAAAATACTTAAAAATATGCCTATATGTATAAAATATATTTTCTAAAATATTAATAATTATTTATTTTCCGATACCAAAAAAATCCGATACTCCGATCCGAAACTGCCGATACTGCCGATACTGCCGACACACTCATAGGAATGGTCCGATTCCGATACCGATTCTGCGAACCTTGGTTTAGAATTTCTTGCAAGTAAACATCTATAGATTTTAACTGGCTTAATAACAATACTTGCTTTCTTTGTTACGTTTGATTCCCGAGACACTGGTTGTGATTGGTTGAACATTGTTGGTTGAACTTCATGTATATCCTAACAATTAACTTTACATATGTGTTCTATATATGAAAATCATATATGATTATGGAGATTCCTGATACTATAAGATATGAAAATTGTACCTGACTATGGAGATTTTTGATACTTGCTGTAGAAGTTGATGTTGCATTAGTTGCCCCTCTTCTCGGTATGAATTTTGGTACTATTCTCTTTGCATTTGGTGACCTATTAACCAATCTCTTAGTTCTTCCTCTACAGGATGATGATCCTCCAAGTGTCTGTGTTACTAAACAAGTATTAGAAGTACTCTTCGGACATAAAAATCAAACAATACATGTGCATGTGGTCCTCAAGTGATAAAACAGACACTGCATTTGGTCCCCCAACTGATTTGTGTTAAAAAAGAACATTAACACTGCTTATGGTCCCCATTTGCACAACATGTACTCCCCATTAGCCTGCTTAAATATTAACACAAACATCACATATGCATTATGGTCCCCAACTCACAGACAGACAACATCAATGATTTTAAACCTATTATTCTTTTCAATTTGAAGCTTACCAGTTTGATCTCGTATGGAGTACCAAACAAACAACCTTACAAGCTACCAAAATTCATACATCTAACAGCCAAAAAACAAAACCTACACATCAAAACCCATACAACCTAGCAAAATCCTAAATAACCCTACACAAATATAAAAATAATCAAACAAATCCTAAATTAGCCAAAGAAGGGTGTGTAAGTGTAAATGTCATCATAGACTAACATAAAACCATATACAAGAACGAAAACCTATATGAGTTCAAAAATTACCTTCGAATAGTTTCTTCTTCTTGTAATGGGGAATGACTATGAAGATGTCTACAAAATAGAGGAAGAGGGGAAGACGGAATCATTCTTCTTCCTGGAATTTAGGAATTTTGGGATTTAGGGTTCTTTATCCTTCGATTAGTTTTTTATTTATGAAAGGGGGGTTAAGCAGCCGGCCACGATTAGGGGTTAAAATAGGGTTTTCTGGTTATTAACTTTTTTGTCAATTCCATTAGGGTAGTAAATTGCCTAATTATAGTTGAGGTATTTACTGCTATAATATGGAAGTATAGGGTATCAAGTTCCAAATTGGAATAGTTTGAGGATATTTAGTTGCAATTAAGCTTATAGCTAAATTAGTTTTGTTTGAAATGGAAGACTATTTTTGAAGTGTTTTGTGATTGTGATACTGTTAAAGTTGAAAAGAAAATTCTACATGACATTCATATGACTAGCCATGCTTTGAGTTTTATGGCATGAACTTTCCATGCTCATAGCTTACCTGGCTAGAAATTTGGCTCATAACTAACTTGGCTAGAAATTTGGTAGCAATATGGAGAGTTGAAATCAGGTTGACAGATGGTCAAAAAATTGTCGAATTTTTATGGAGGTTGCTTATGCTCAATTAACGACCCTATTCTGATGGGAAATGGCTTGGATGATTATGATGCTAATTCAATTTTCCATTCTATTTTTCTAGTTTTTAAAGCAACTCCTATTAATTGAACTTCGAAAAGGATCAAAAGGAGATGTCTAAATTTGTCTATACCAAACTTGTCCCAATCAGATTAATCTGAACTAATTTTGACCCCTTGATTAGCTTGGGTGGGTGCCAAAGATGGTACAATTGGTCATGCTCGCCTGCATAGCTCCTTGCTCTAACTAGAGTTCAGTTTCTGTAACTTCTAGCTACTCCTGTCCTGAAGTTAGTGCAAAATCACCTTGATGTGGCTTAATTTTATTGCATACAAATAATCAGTGGCCTCCATCCTCCTAAGCGATTGCCATAATCAGGTACAACTTCCACTTTTAGCCTAGCAGGATCCCAATAGTCTTCCACTTTAGCCTTCTCGTTAGGGCTGTGTTAGGAGGATCAAGGTTCGCAGTATCGGCCATATCGTAGCATTTTGGGCCTGTCATGCTCCAATATTGACCGCTACTGATAATGCCAATCCCGACATTAAGATTCTCTTTCCCAGTCAATTAAACAAAGAAGAACTACGGAAAAGAAAAAATATTGGAAAAACTGTGTTGACACAATGATTGGGCGTGTTCAGGGTCTATAGGCTACACGTCAATGAGATTCCTTATCGATACGTTGTAACCATTCCTTCTGTTTAGTTTGTATATGTATAGATTCACTACATCCGTCAATCTGCCACTCAAAGCTAACAAGAAAAACAAATAATATATAGAATTTATGCCAAGTATATGAAATATATTATATTTTCTTACCAATACTCATAACAAGGGTCTGATCGCGATTCCAATATTGCTAACTTTGGTCATAATGGCTAGATTGGATGGCAATCTACATCTTGACGCAGCACAAGTGCTAAGGCTTGGTCATGGGATCGAGGTTATCCTGGGACCTTTTCTCGGTACAGTAGGGTCATGAATCATGATCCAGTCTGTTGCCACTTGAACCTTTTTACTCATGAACCTACTTTTTATAAATATAAATGCTGGGGGTGTATGACGAAGACAAACTAAGGTTTCCGTCACCATTATCATCAAGGACCTTGCCCGCTACTAGGGAAGGAACTTGAGAAAAATGTTTATCATCTGAGTTTTTTAGCCACTACTGGAACACTCAATTTCTGACAGCTATGTTTTGCTTTATGACCTCCAATTTCATAGTTGCATTTGGGTCCAAACTGATGAATTCTTCAGTATTCCATGATAGTAATGATTTAGCATTGTAGGTACAGTGTCAGTTCTCTTGTTTAATGACTTGCTAATCCGCTGAACTCGTAATTAAAAGCTTTATACTAATGATATGCTGCCTGTTATATGTTGGAGATGGTGGTCCACGGAGCATTGTGATCTTCTGTAAACTCCAGTTTTAAATTAATTTTTGGAAAGGTTACTCTTCCAAATGTAATTTAGTTTATAATTTTGAAGTTAAATTTTAACCCTTCGGGAAGTCCATTCTAGTTAGAACTTCTTATTCAATTCTTATTTGTTCTTTAGTAACCCTTCACATCATACTGTGTGAAAATTCTGATATTACCATTTATTCAGGAATAAGCAGCAATCTCTGGAAGACTGTTTTTGGGAAGCTTGGGCATGCCTTTGTTCATCATCTACTCACTTGAGAGTATGTTTTGTAATCTTCTGTAAACTTCAGTACTTTTGGGAAGCTTGGGCATGCATTTCATATATATATATATATATATATATATAAAACATGAAGCCGGCGGCTACAGTAGGAAACCCTAGCTCTGCTAGGGCATCCAGTTTCCACGGCCTGGAGGCGGCTAACCGCCCCCCGGACCCCGGGAAAGGAAGGGGGTGGCGGGGGCGGCCGGTGGCGACCGGCCAGGGGCGGTCGGCGGCGGCGGGCCGCCGCGAACGGCGCGGCCAGCGCTGCACTCAACCGCGGGTGCGCGGGCGGGCTGCAAACGGCCCGGGGAGGTCCGGCGACCCCCCCCGGGGGCGGGCGGCTGCCGGCGACCCCCCCCCAGGCGGGGGGGGGGTGGACGGGGCGGGCTGCGGGCGGGAAATCCCCTCTCGGGCAAGGCTTTCGTTGGGTCTTCGACGACGGAGACATCCGGGGGGTCCCCGATGGTGTTCGCCGCCCAACGAACATCGTCGGGATTGGAGGTAGAGGAGGGGGCTTGGACTACGGTCCAGAATCGGAGGGTCCGGCGCGGAGGAGGGCAAAGACCTCAGATCCCTGAGGCTAGGAGGGGCACAACCTATACGCAGGGATCAGACAGGAGGGCGGGGATAGCCAGGAGAGCGGGGCCATCGGGGGGACAGGCACACTCGGGGGATCGGGAGGGACAAGCCAGGATTGCATGGCGGCCTCGTGCGAAAGGGGCGACTGGGACGGCTGTCCCAGTTATCGGAGGGAGAGTTACTGCTGCGAGCACGAGTGCCAGGCCACCCCCGACGTCCCCACCTCGGAGTTCGGGTCGCGGCCTGTTTCCTGGGCGGATGCTTGCAAGGTGGGGGTCGCCAAGACGCCGGCATCGATGGAGTACGTTGCACCTATGGAGATTGGGGGTGAGCTCTGCGCCGACTTCCCGGCCGATGAAGTGGCGAAGGTGACGGCATTCTGGAGAACACGTTAGTGCTATACGTGTGGGGAGCAAGCCCTTCTACGGGCAGATCCGAGGATATGCGGACAGAGTCTGGCGGCCGAAGGGGAGCATGGAGTTCTTCTCCAAGGAGAACGGCTTCTACTTCGTTAAATTTGGGTTGGCGGAAGATGTGACTCGGATACTCCAGGGAGGGCCATGGACATTTGACGGCCGCCTCATCATTCTGAAGCAATGGACTCCCGACTTGAGGTGTGAGAAGGAGGTGCTCAATGCTGTGCCAGTGTGGGTTCGTTTCCCTGAGTTCCCGGTTCGATTCTGGAGTGTTCCACTGCTTATGAGACTTGCCAGCCTCATTGGCAAGCCGATTAAGGCGGATGAGGCCACCACCTTCAGGTCTAGACTGCTGTATGCTCGGGTCTTTGTGGAGATTGACGCCAGATCGGACCTGCCTGAGCAGCTGAAGTACAGGGCACCTTCTGGCCAGTTCGCTTGGCAGAAGGTGGAGTATGAGTGGGTACCCCCCAGATGTCGGCATGTGCCTGCTTCGGGCATCTCCCGAGCGCGTGTAGACGTGGGGAGCTTCTGAGGTGGTGCCGGAGGAGGCTGTGCGGGTGGCAGGTGGTGCAGATGACTCCCCCGTTGTGGACCAGGTGGGCGTGATGGAGGATGATATGGAGGCAGACTCTCCCCCATCTCGGGGGAGGGTGAGGGGCTCCCGACGGAGGATCTTGCTGGAGCGTTGGTTGAGTATGTGGGGACGAGGACCATGACCACCAGGAGTATGGGACAGGAGGACAGGCGACAGGGAGACAAAGAAGCGCTTGCTATTCAGGTGTACAGTCGGAAGCGCCAGGCTACGGGGCACATGGTGAGGACAGCGGACAGGGTGGGACAGAGAGAGTGTGGCAGGTCAACCCGAAATGGGTGGCAGTACTAGCACAGCCTCCCCCGCAGGGGACCCACACGGGGCCACGGCCCCCCTCCTTCTACAGGGGATAGAGATGAGGATACCAGAGATATGGAGGTTGCACTCTCCCCGGGTGCCCCTTCAGAGGATGTTCAGGGGACCCCACCCGTGATTTAGATGTCGGCCCTTGCCTGGAATGTACGGGGGGGGTGTTCTCTGGGGAGATGGAGGGAGATTAGTGAGGTACTGAGGAAGGAACAGTGTGAAATCTCGATATTACTTGAGACTAAGATCAGGGGGGCGAAAACTCTGACCCGTAGAACCCCTACGGATTGGGTCCAGCTTCACACCTTGGTCTCTGTGATATGGCGAGGATCTGGGTTAGATGGAATGGAGCTAGTTGGGAGGGTGAGGAGGTTTTCATGTCTGACCAGCTGGTGGCTATTTCCTTCACCAACAAGGGGGGGTTCCACTTCTTACTGGGTGCCGTCTACGGGCAAATGACAGGAGGCGCCGGGAGACCTTGTGGCAGGACATCATCAGGCTGAGCTCACTAGCGAGGCATCGGCATCTTCCCCTTCTTATTATGGGAGACTTCAATGCTACGCTATACCGGGGAGAGAAGCTGGGGGGAGGCCGGTGCCGGACCAGATACTTTCTGATTTTCAGTCTTGTCTCCTCCAGTCCGGGCTCAGGGACCTGGAGAGGATCGGACACATATGGACCTGGCACAACAAGGCAGAGGTGAGCAGGGTGGCATGCCAGCTGGATCGGGCCCTGGGAACAGTGACTGGTTCCGCCTATTCCCTTCTTCTGTGGCTGAGGGGCTCCCTGCGGGGACCAGTGACCACTCGCCGATTCTGGTGCGCTTCGTGGAGCGTCCCAGATGGAGAGCCCGCCCATTCCGATATGACAACAGTTGGTTCCTATCTGATGGCTATGAGGAGACTGTGGCGGGAGGACTTGGCCAGGAGGTGGACGGCACTGCCCAGTTTCGCATGGTTCACAGGCTGAAGTGCGCTAAACGCGCCATCCGGGACTGGGTGAGGGCACTCCCCCGGACCTCCCTGCAGGAGAAGGAGGCGGAGCTGAGAGACCTGCAGGCAGAGCTTCAGGGCGACATGTTGAGTGGGGAGCTGGCAGCTAGAGAGAAGAGTCTGGCTGCAGAGGTCAACACCTTGAGGCTTCAGCAGGAGATTAGTGCGGCCCAACGGGCCAAATGCTCCTGGCTCAAGGGGGACCGTTGCACCAAATTCTTCTACGATGTCATCCGGGCGCGACAGCACCGGAACCGTATCCAGAGACTGATTGGCAGAGACGGGCGCCTCGTGACTGACCAGGTTGCTATTCAGGAGGAGGCTGTCCAGTTCTACTCTGAGCTCTATCATCAGACGGATTATCCATCGGTTTTCCCACAGCTGATTACGAAGACGTTGATTACGGAGTACGGCAACAGTCTTCTTATGGCCCCTATACGGATGGAGGAGGTGGAGACGATTGTGATGCAGGCTGATGCTTCCAAGGCGCCTGGGCCGGATGGGTTCTCCAGTGGTTTCTACAAACGCCATTGGAATTCCCTTAAGGCCCCGGTCCTTGCGGCTGTTCAGGAGTTCTTTGATACGGGCAAGCTCCTGAAGGAGCTGAACCACACCTTCCTGACGCTAGTGCCCAAGAAAGAGGGGGCGACATCTCTTGCTGACTTTCGACCGATTGCTTGCTGTAATTATTTGTATAAAATAATTACTCATCTTATGTGCAGGAGGATGGAGGATGTTATGCAGGGTCTGGTGTCTCGGAACCAGGCGGCCTTCATTAAGGGGCGGTCTATTGCGGAGCATAGCCTGCTGGCTCATGAGCTGATTCGGGAGTTCCACAAGCCAGGAGGGATGAAGGCGTGTGTGAAGCTCGACCTGAGGAAAGCCTACGACACCGTCAACAGGGACTTCCTCTGTCATTTGATGGGTGCGATGGGCTTCTCCGAGACTTGGGTGGATAGAGTCAGAGAGTGCATCACCTCTCCTACCTTCTCGGTCCTCATCCAGGGTATCCCTTAGGGTTCTTCGGCAGCAGCAGGGGGCTTCGGCAGGGGGACCCTCTTTCCCCTACCTATTCACTCTTGTGATGGAGTATTTCACATGTGATGGACATCGCGGTACATCGGGAGAGGATTGTACCGATATACTGCAGGGTCTCTCCGGTGGTCTCTCATCTCATTTATGCAGATGACCTTTTGGTCCTGTTGAGACCTTCCATGCGAGGGATGAGGGAGCTTGCGGCAGTGATGGAGGAGTTCGGACAGCTATCGGGCCTCCGGCTGAATAGGGACAAGAGTAAAGTCTACTTCAGCAACTCTTGCACTTTGAAGGAGGAGCGGGCTATGGAGCTTGGGGTGGAAAAGGGGGACCTTCCGGTGAAATATCTGGGGGTGCCCTTTCCGTCAACTACGCGAAGGATCGTGACTGTCAGAGCCTGGTGGATTTTGCACAGAGGAGGGTTGAGGGCTGGCAGGCGGCTGGCCTATCGTTTGGAGGGCGTATTGAGCTGGTCCGCTCAGTTTTTCTGCTATTGCTCTGTTCTGGCTCCAATCGATTATGGTTCCGCTGGCCACTATCAGAAAGATTGAGGGCATCTGTGCCAAGTTCATTTGGCATGGGGGATACATGCCATCTCCTGGGAGCAGCTCTGTCGGCCTAGGAAGAGGGAGGTGTGGGTCTGCGTTCTCTTGTTTCTGTCAGGGAGGCGGCGGGGATCAAGCTGGCATGGAGATTCCTTCAGGGTGATTCTCTATGGTCGGCCTGGATGACTAGTCGGTATCTTCGGGGCAGAAACTTTTGGGTATGTGAAATTGACAACAACTTCTCTGTGTCTTTCAAGCATATTCTGAGGACCCGTCCTGTACTTCGGACGGCTTTGCGGAGGAGGATGAGGGAGGGAAGGGAGACGGATCTTTGGCTTGATCCGTGGATCTCAGGTCAGTCTCTCCTGGAGATTCTGGGCCCCCAGAGGGACGGCGTGGCATACAGAGGACTGACGTGTCGGCACATCATCCGTGGAGGGGTATGGAGGCCTGAGGAGTACCGGTTCACTGCTACGGTAGTTGAGGAGATCAACAGGTGCAGATCACTCCTACGGCACTGTCTGATGTATGGATGGGGCCCCTCCCGGCCGCTCGGAGGGTGCTGGGGAGTTCCGATTTAGCAGCTGCTACGACTTGTCCGCCCCCACTTCGATGATATTGAGGAGTATGACTTTGTCTGGGGGAAGGGGCTCGCCAGAAGATGCAACTGTCTGCATACAAACTGGTGTTGGGACGGTTGCTCACTCGGGACAGATTGCTTCGGTTCGGGGTTTCTGTCCCTGATTCTAAGTGTGTTCTGTGTGAGACAGAACCTGAATCTATTGGACACCTGTTCTTCCAGTGCCATATGGCGTGGAACATATGGGCAGAGCAGAGCCGGAGACACTTGGGAGGGGTTGGCAGGGAGCGGGACTTCAGAGAAATCCTTAAGTGGATTGGTGATCGCAGGGGCATGGAGCAGAGCTGGGCTAGGCGTGCTAGATTGAGACTTGCTGCGTCAGTTTGGCATGTCTGGCGGGAGAGGAACCGGCGCATTTATGAGGGACTATCCACCCCAGTGGTGGGCATACTCCATATTGAGTCGGATGTACTAGTTATGTCCCCCTGAGTTGGGATTGTATCTTATGTTGTAACCTTATTGAGATGATGGAATAAAATTTACCCTTTTTCCAAAAAAAAAAATATATATATATTATATATATATATATATATATTATATATATATATATTTGAAATGGTAATTTTATTAAGAAAATGAAATTTACAAGAAGTGTTAGGACTTAGAAGCCTAACACTTGAGTACACATCACCCACACACAACTCTGAACCCTACACGGACCGTCAGGTAGTGTACTAGACTGAACCTTTGTAGATCTCGCATTGACCCTCAACTTCGGGCTGGCATTTTGCTTCTTTCTCCTAGCCCTCCTCGGAGTATCAAAGTCTTCATGATCCATCTGGTAATCTCCTTGTTGAAGAATTCGAAACCACTTATCATTTTCCTTGGTGAGCTGAAGATCATCCCTCTAGGCTTTAGAGAGATTATCCTCCGGATCACTCGATTTATTGCTGAAGCCTCAAAGTAGCTACTCGATGGGTTCCACCCTTTGGAGGTGGGTTGTGCTACAACTCTTGAAGGAAGCTCCTCTCCCATAGATACATCTCCACTACTCGGAGGTTAGCCTACTCCATGGATAGAAGAGGTCTCAGTAATGGCCGACGTCACAGGAGAGGACCCTCCCTCCAATGGACTATCAGCCGCAAGGTCTATTAGTCCAACCTAAACCTTGCCATACCTTCCAAGTTCCCTGTCCATATAGGAAAGAAGGTAGGATAAGTGGCCTCGGAGATAGTGTCGACTTTGGTCGCGACTCGGCTTTGATGAATCACACTACGCGGGGAGCTAGGTCAAGTGAACAGTCCGAGTGCCGAGTCCTTAGGCAAGTGGACAAGATAAGAAACATCTCTCACGGAGCACTTCCATGATCTTCTCCCTTATACCTTCACGAGAGGATGTTGGACACACCTCCTCAATATGCCCAATGCAACAATAAACAGTACACGTCGGCGACGTCCATTCGAAGGATACATGCTGCTCGAACCTATGCCTATTAGGGATGCAAACTGGAACGGAATTAGGGACCACGCGACACGTAGTGATCTCAATCAGGACATAGACGAAGGCCAGACATTTGCTATGGGCCGTAGCAACGTCCATGCGGATTGGGACACTGGCAATCTTCCTGATGGAAAGCTAATTCCACAGCTGAAGTAGAAGTTTAGGGAGTTGCATCCATACGAAAATGGATGCTAGGAGGTCCCTCTCTAAGGAAATCGTCGAGAACCACTTCTTAAAGATGACGTGCCGAATGTCGAACATCGAAGGGTTTCCTTGCAACACCATCTCTAGGTCCGAGTCTAATGCAAATCTAACAAAAAAAGAAGCCATTCTCGCAGGAGAAAACTTTGATACTGTCGGAAGGAGCCATACATGACGAACAAAATCCGATATAGCGTAACGAAAGGTGTTGCCCTACAACATAGAGCACCAAAGTTTACTTCTATTCCAATGTTGAAATTTTGATATCTTCGGTAACATATAAGCAGTACGGACAACGTCCACTACTTGAGGCTCGACGAAATGGAGTCTCAGATCCTCGCTGTCGGGGAGGGGGAAAGATCATAGCCCACGAGACAGACT